>JAPYZI010001643.1:0-39464 GCA_030523105.1 Ophioninae sp. A BG-2022a
ATTTTGGATTTTTAATATTTTTTTTATTGGTCCATTTCGATGTAACTTTGTCCCCTGAACACGAATATACCATTTATTTCCCCGAAAACCCAAAATTTCCATGAAAAAATAGTAAAAAACTTCTAAAATCACGATATTTTTTGCTGTGTGCAGTGCTTTCGACGAAAATTCGTTTATATTCGTAATCAGCTGAACATTTTCGATTAAATAGACCTTTTTAATACTTTTAAAACGGAAAAAAAATGTTCGACTCCCTCGGCCACTTTTCCGGAATCTCAAAAATCATGAAATTTCAAAAGGTCGTAGCGCGAAACTCCAAAATTGTCATTATCGACGTAACGAGATGCCGCGTCGAAAGTTTTCAGCGCGTTCGCCATTCCCTTAATTTGATTATTTGAATATTTGATTTTTTATGGGTCGAAAACGAAAAGTGCTTTCTCTCTATTTCCTAATATATCTCTCTCTCTCTCTCTCTCTCTCTCTCTCTCTCTCCCCCTGTAGTTCATTTTTTAAAAACTTTTTTACGGTTACTTTATTATCGTTTATTGAATATTTGTTTTTTTTTTTTTTTGCTAATTGTATTCAAATATTACGAAAAATAGATAAATATATTTTTTTCTATAAATTTATTTTTCAAGAATATATAAATATATTATATCTTTTTGTATAAATATTTTTTTTTTATATTACTGCATTTTTTCAAGAATATACAAATATTTTTTTCTATAACTTTATTTTTCAAGAATATATAAATATATATATTTTTGTATAAATATTTTTTTTTTTTATATTACTGCATTTTTTCAAAAATATAAAAATATTTTTGTTGTACAACTTTATACGTCGAAAAAGATATATTGTTATTTTTTTATTATGTAAGTGCATAAGTTCGATCGGGGTCTCTCGTACCACTGACATCTTAGACGTACTTTGGATCTCTCGTGAGGCGTCCGAGGCTCACGCCGAACAAATTAGCGCTGAGATAAAGTCGACAGAGACGGATAGGCGCGGAGGAGCAATCTGGCACCTCTGGTGATACAATTATCCATCGTTCGTGATGTTCCGAGGTTCTGTGTCTGTTTATGTTTGTACGTAAGCTGTATATAGTTTGCATGTGTATACCGGGTGAGTCAGTGAAAGGTGGACACCCAAATGCTTCGATGAATATTTAATTGAACGAAAAAAGAAAGTCGAGCAATTGAATTATCGAAGGGTCCCTCGAGGGTTTAACGTTTCGATGGGAATAAAGATTTATTTGAGCGATGTCGAAACGAAATTACTTCAGCGATCCATTTTTAGAAATTTTATCGAAACGCTTTTTTCTTTTTAATTCTTTTTAAAGATTTATCCAGTTGGAAAAATATTGTTCACAGTTTTGTTTAAGATTTTTCGATATTTTATTATTTTCGCGAAAACGATTTTAGGAATTTCCTATTTTTTTTTTCACATTTTTTAAAGTTGAGTCGGAGGATTATTTATTTATTTATTTTTTTTTAATATCTTTACTGTTGTTCCTTCATTTTTTCTCACTTGATATTTAAAGTTTTTATTCTTTTGTAGTTGTCAAGTCAGGGTCATTTTTTTTATAGTCAAGTTTCAGGATTTTCTCGTCAATCCGAATATTCAAAAGTTACCTCCAAGTTTTTTCCTGACAAGTCGAATTTCTATATCCTTTCTAAGTTCGCCCAATTTTCGAAAACTGGGTTTCTTTTTTTTCGTCACAGTTTACATTGCGTTTTTTCCAACGATTACGATTATCAAAAATCGCAAAAAAGAAAAAAACCACCGAGTACAAATAAACAACGAATTAAACATTAAAAAAACAGCAGTAGAATGAATAAAAAAAAAAGTCAAATTTAAAAATACAAAATTAATCGAAAATTTCGAAAAAAAAAAAATAGCGTTTAACGAAAAATCCTTTCCATCGATCGCCAATTTTTACAAATTCACTTTCAAAAGTAAACATTTTTTGTCAGTTCTCTAAAATCGTCTAAAGCTAATTATTTTCCAAAATGGGTAACCACGAACTCAAAATTGAAAAAACGCGATCAAAACAAAATAAAAAATTCCGCATAAAATAATATTTTTTCAAATATATTTTTTTCATTGACGTTTCGTATAGACGCATGCGCATCGCGACTGGCGAGTGTACAGTTGCGAGTACTTTGGTCGATATTGGGCATTAGTAAGCCGAGCGCGAAATGCCGAATCGGGTATTATATAGTGTGTAAAGTGGATTCGCACACGCGGTATATAATGGAGCCTCATCGTCGAGTGCACGATTCGCATTGAATATTCATAGGATCGTTGTGGGCCCGCCTCGTCGCGAACGAACACAACGTTTCATTACGCTCGTTTCGCTTCGCGATAAAGAGGAGCGCGCGTTTGATCGTGACAGGGGGTGCGCGAGAAGAAGCAGCCACGCGCGTATTCCGGACGCTTGGCGGGCCTTAAACGATATATATATATATCGATGTATACAGGGTGCCGTGAAAATCGAATTCCGAGGAAAAATCGTTATTATTTATAATTATTAATTAGTTGGTTATAAACTATTAATTTCCGAGTCTAATTACTGGCGATTAATTAATTATGTATTTGTAATGAATTATTTATTAAAATAATTAGTTAATTAGTCACTGATAATTAGTTGGTACCGGCTAATTAGTTATTGGTTACTAGTAATTAATCAGATTAATTACTTTCAACCGTAAACTAATAATTATTCAGACTAATGAATTTTATTCATAAACTAGTAATTAATCGGATTAATTCATTTCAATTGTAAGCTAGTACAATTTCGTATTTATAAAATTCAAATGATAAAAATAAAAATACCAGCTGAAATTGATCGCGCTCGAAACTTTTTTTTAAATCGAAAAGTACCAACGAAACCAATGAAATTTAAAAAATACGAGGAAAATATTCGTTTCTCTAAACGTTTGGAAAGAAATCTAGATTTTTCTCTCGGACGTTTTTTGCTCGAGTCACCATGTGAGTACTTCTACGGAAAACCAAACTTTCAATCGTTCTCGGAGTGAAAAAAGTTGTGATTCTGAATAATTGAGAGAAAATTAATTTTGATATAAATTTTAATTATATTTAAAAAAAAAACAATTTGTTTTTTCTTTCGTCTTTTATTTTTGGATCGCCCTGTATAGCTGTCGTTTCGTTCAATGATCGACAGGACAAATGTTCCTGTGACTTTTCGTACTAACGTCGATCCTACATTATTCTGACGTTTCGCCAATTTTAGTACACATTCGCGTGCATGTACGTATATATTTACGAGTTACCTGTAATGTCAAAAATTCAGGTCTTTTACGATCACTCTCCCCGAGCTCGGATCAGCGCAATCAAACGAAATAATTCATAGCCCCATCCCGGATTATTTGCAATTGCGAGCGCACTCGTTCTCGTCTTTAATATCTCGGCCTTATATGAGATCCGTACAGATAATACGATTACTCGTACCAGTGTCTTATCTTTATCGGAAGATCGGGCCGGATGAGCAAAGAGCTCGTACGAGCATGAATATTCGTGCGCAAGCATTATCGTCGTGAATTCTTTCGAGTCCGCTCAATCGGAGATGATTTTTTTTTTTTTTTAATTTTATTTACTTTTTTTTTATTTGAGTTTTGTCACTTTTGATAGCCGGAGTGAGAATTTCTCGTTGAAGAGGGAAAATCAAATTGCGACCGAGGGAAACGTGATATTTAATTATTATTTTTTTAATTCTGAAAAAAAAAAAATAACGTTTGCGAATTTTTACGCGGAATAAACGTGTGCGAGTAGAAATTTCAAATATGGAAAACTACGAAATTATTTTTTTTTTCAGGAGCAGTGGATTTCGAAAAGTATAAGACAATAATGAAACGTTCTATTTTACAAAGAAAAAAAAACCCTAGAACCTGTATCAAACTCCTTAAAGACAGAATTAAAAAAATCAATCTTAAAAGCATTGCAATTATCAAGAAAAAAATAAATGTTATGAAAAATCACTAAAAAATCCTTATTTCAGTAAAAAATGATCAAAAAATTGTTTGAAAAATGTACAAGTTTATTTTAAAAGCGATTTGCAAATGAATATGAAAATTTTCAAAATATAAAAATATATTATAATACATAAATAACGCATTAAAAAACTGTGCGACATTAAAGCATAATTAATTCATGAATTAATTACACATAATTAAAATAATTTAAAAAACAATAAAATATTTAAAAAGAAAATGTGAAAAACTGTCCTAAATGGGAGCAAATATTCGCGATCCTCATCCACGAGGAAAACAAATCCCCCAAAAAAAAAAAATTCGAAGAGAAACTAAACATAAAAAAAAATAAAAAATAAAATCGAAGAGACGAAGAGAAACGTAGGGAGTATGTGGAACGATCGCGAGAGCCACCCGCCGCACTCGCCTCAAACGCCCATACACCTCTATGCTCTTTTATAAATATACACATAAATAAATATACATCTAGATGGGAAATAAGGAGAATGCGCGGCGTATCGGCGCACTTAGCTCGGACATGACGAGCGGGCCCCGTTAATTTCACTAATTAAGTTAGCGAGACCGACTGCCCCCTTCGCTCATAAGTGTTATTTATACTTCATTTTCTTTATTTTTTTTGTCTTTTCTTTATTTCTCTAATTTAAATCTTTCCTCCGTGGTTTTCTCGTTCGTCTCGCTTTTTCCTTCCCCCTCCACTTCTCCCCCGCGGTGCCCCATCATCTTCTCGACGCATTTCCGCGCACTCGTATCTGTGTGTACATTAATTGAAGCCTCTTATCTTTTTCGTTGTTGTTTTTTTTTTGACGTTGAACGTACGCACTTCCTTCGATGTATTCAGAGACAATTTTAAATGCGTTTATGAATATACTGTTTCATTCAAAAGTATCATTCAGCATCTGGAAAGTTTTCTATCCGGACAAAATATCGAATATCTCGTCGACGGAAAATCGTACATTGATTCACGAAAGGATCCTGTAAAGAGGACGTTGCTAGCTTCGCTATGCTTTTTTATTTTTATTTTTACGATCATTTTTACGCTCGGTACGTCATTTTTTATGAGGGAAGGAAATTTGTAGGAAACATATCAAAATTGCCATAGGCAATGCGGGTTAAATAATCAGTTCTATAAGTTATTATTGTTATACAGTTATTGTGATTTTTAACATATTTTTAATGGAAATAAAAAATAATTGTTATTGAAGGTTGAAAGATTTTTAATTAGGTAAAGTTTTTTGAAGATATAGTAATTCGAAATATCCAATGGAATAATTGAAATGAAATAAATCAATTGAAATTTAATGAATCGTAATTAAATAAAAAATTACAAAAATATTTTAACAATAAAAAATAAGAAAATTGAATATTTGCTGTATTATTGTTTTTGTTTTTGGTCGTTTTATTTATATCTTTGTGCATCCAAAATGGAGAGCGGTAAAATTTATTTTCTGTTTTTATTTGCTTTGCTCAAAAATGGTTAAATGATGAAAAAATAAAACTATCAATTAAAGAATATATCAATTTTCGTTAATCTCTCTCTCTCTCTCTTTTCTTTCCGGATCTCCAATTCGCGCTGACAAATACCATCGAATAATATTTTACTCTCGAGAATCGGATGTCAGCTTCCGCACACAGCATCCGGATTATCTCGTCCTCAAGTCCGTCCTGTATTCGACCTACGCTGGGGAGTGGGACGAAAAAAAATCCTTCGACTCTTTTTTTTTTGTTTTTTCTTTTTTTCATTCAACTTGTTATTTTTTGTTTGTCGTTGAATTTTTATTTTATTTATTTTTTTTCATTTCGGAGATTGTCCCGTCACTGGAGGAACGAACGTACATCGCGCGTATCCTCCAGCCAAACAATGTTGATGAAATTCTCGCGGGGAACATTCGGATTCCTCGTGCCTGTCCGACACGAAGAGAGAGGGAGAGAAAGAGAGAGAAAAAGAGCTTTTCGCGTGGGCGTCCAAATGTCTATGTTTTTTTTACTTTCTATCACTCTCTCTCTCTCTCTCTCTCTTGGATTCTCTCTTTTCGCAACAAGTGAAACTCACCCGAACGGTGTCTTCAGGATTGCGAGGGAACAAGGATCTCTGCTGATGTTCTCGTTTTGAACATTCAAGAAGAGAGAGATAGAGAGAGAGAGAGAACCGGAGAAAGAGAGAAAGAGAAATGGAGAGAGAGAGAGAGGAATTGAAGGAGAGAGAAAGAAGGAGAGAGAGAGAGAGAGGGAGAAATTGAAGGAGAGAGAAAGAGATTCAGAGAAAGAGAGAGAGAGAGAAATGGAAGGAGAGAGAGAAAGAGATTCAGAGAAAGAGAGAGAGATTAATGGAAGGATAGAGAGCGAGAAAGAGAGAGAAAAATGGAAGGCGAGAGAGCGAGAAATTGAAGGAGAGAAAGAGAGAGAAAAATGGAAGGAAATAGAAAAAGAGAACTATAGAAAGAGAGGGAGAGAGAAGGAGAGAGAGAGAAAAAATGGAAGGAGAGAGAGAAAGAGGACCGGAGAAAGACAGAGAGAGAGAAACAGAGAGAGAAATAGAAGAATAGAGAGAGAAAGAGAGAGAAAAATGGAGAGAGAGAGAGAGAGAGAGAGAGAAATGTAAGAAGAGAGAGAGAGGGTAAACCAAAGAGCCAGAGATAGCCAGAGAGATATAAAGAAAGACAGAGAAATAAAAGCAGCTGCAGGGAGGGAGGAGGAGGAGGAGGAGGATTCTCACGTGTCGAGCATAAGTTACGCGCGTATTATGCGAGCCTCTGCGCTCCCGAGGAAGCGCGTACAAAACGGTAACACGAGAACCGGACTCGCGTCTTTAATTCTCGCATTCTCCTGTATATAAAGCTATCCAATAAATACCCATATGTACCTTACCTATGCGATACCAAATAACTTATATCATTCTAATTTGTATATAAATGAGAAAAGGTGTTCAAGTATGTATGGAAAGCTCGAGAGAGTAGGAAAGAAAGAGAGGAGAGAGAGAGAGAGAGAGAGAGGGTGGTTGAGGGAGATATTAATTGATTAATTAATTACGCCTTAAAAGGCTATCAGATAAAAAGTCACTATATAGGTTTCAGCAAAATATAGTGATAATTAAAAAATTCTATATAAAACCATCAATAAATGTGATAATAATAATAATAATAATAGTAATAATAATAATAATAATAATAATAATAATAATAATAATAATAATAATAATAATAATAATAATAATAATAATAATAATAATAATAATAATAATAACAAAATAATACGATGATTAATAAAATATAATTAACACATTTATAATTAAAAAGAAATAAAATTATAAATGTGATAGCAATGACGAAAATATTTTTAAAAAATCAGATAATCATGATAAATCATTATCACGATTATCTGATTTTATTCCTCGAAATCTGATTTTATTTTCGAGACAAAATATAGTCATTCTATATGAAATTATATGTATAAAATAATAATAATTGCAATAACAACGATCATGACAATAACAAAGAGTTCGGAATAAAGGAACAACGGTACGGAAAATTATCTCATAATTTTCGCGGGAGATTAAGGGAGAGGAAGTGAGAGAGGGAGAGAGTATGATGTATCGAAGCACTTAGCTCCGACGTGACGAGCGAGCCTCGTTAATTTCACTAATTAAGTTAGTGAAACATCGCCTCCGACGTCCTTGTACTTGTAAGTTTTATTTATGCGCTATTTTTCTTATTTGAAAACAATAAAGTGTAAATAATTTTTAAAATTTTTTTCGGGTGCATTCGTTTTTATTAGATTTCACTTTTGTTTCAGTACTTAACAAATGTTCGGTTTTATTTGATGGTTGGTACTTTCCTTTTCATAAAATATTTCCAGTTTTCGTGATTTTAATGATCTTTTATTAATAAATAATTCTCTTTTATTTTTAAAACGAATCGTTTATATTTTAGAATTTTTTTGTCTTTTTTAGTATCAATTATGATTTTACATTCGAATTGATTTAATAATTAAAAAAAAAAAAATTGTACTCGTTTAAATGAATAAATAAAATGTTTACCTGTTTAAGTAAACAAAAAATGTATATCTTCTTAACTGTGCATATCTATTTACGATTTTGCGTTTCGTCTGATTATCGATATTTTATAAATTACGAATAAGTATTTTTTTTTTAAGTGCAAAAGCTAAATAAAAAATATTGAATAAAATAAAGAAAGTAAATAAAAAGATTGTTTAAACAAGCAAAATCCGTCGAGTAAAGATAAGGATTGGGACTCACCTACGACAACGACGTGGCCGAAGACCTGATCGTTCGTGACGTGCGAGCAATTCCAGCGGTGATGTCTGAACTGGTGTCTGCACTCGCGCAGCCCGAGCTCGGCACCCTCGCCCACTGCAGGCATCGCGTGAGGTGCCTTTCTGCACTGTTCGCGTTGACTCTTTGCCAGTCCGGGGATCCGGCTGCAGACCGCCGCCCCTACGACCACTGCACCGACCACCCTTCAACAATCAAACATCGAAAAGATGCGTCCAATTATTTTCACCGGAAGCTGCTATCCGTTTGCAATCTATTTTGCCAAGGCTCTGAAGATAGTTGATCATTACTTCAATCATAATGTTTCAATCAGCTCTATTGATAATTGACAATGTCTATTGGTAATTGAAAAGGTCTATTGACAATTGACATAGTTTATTGATAATTGACAAGGTCTATTGATAATTTAAAAAAGTCTATTGTTAATTGACAAAGTATTTTGAAAATTGACAAAGTATATTGATAATTGACACAGTCTATTGATAATTGACAAAGTCTATTGATAATTGACAAAGTCTATTGATAATTGACAAAGGTCTATTGATAATTGAAAAGGTCTATTGATAATTGAAAAGGTCTATTGATAATTGACAAGGTCCATTGATAATTGAGAAGGTCTATTGATAATTGGAAAGCTCTATTGATAATTGACAAAGGTCTATTGATAATTGACAAAGTCTATTGATAATTTACAAGGTCTATTAATAATTTACAACGTCTATTGATGATTGACAAAGTCTATTGATAATTGACAAGGTCTATTAATAATTTACAAGGCCTATTGATAATTGACAAAGTCTATTGATAATTGACAATGTCTATTAATAATTGACAAGGTCTATTGATAATTGACAAGGTCTATTGATAATTGACAAGGTCTATTGATAATTTAAAAAAGTCTATTGAAAATTGACAAAGTATATTGATAATTGACAGTCTATTGATAATTGACAAGGTTTAGTGATAATTGACAGGGTCCATTGACAATTGGCAAAGACCAATAGGCCAATAGCCAAAGTCCATTGGCAATAGACAGAGCCTTTTAAATATGGGCAGTCAAAGAAGGGATCCTGAAAATGGAGTAGTATTGACCATCCCTTCTTATACCGACGCTTCTTGTAAATACACATCAACTTTCGTCTCAGTGTTGAAATTGGCGCTTAAGGCCTCCGGATGAACTTGGTGGCTGGACCAGGAGACGAAACGTGTACCTTTCGTTGCACGGCCCCAGGGTGCGAAGGGCGAAAGCCCGGTGTGCGATGCCACACGCGAGCCCACAAGAATTGAAGAGTGGGACAGACAGACAGAGAGAGAGAGAGATAGAGAACAAAAAAAAGATATTAAAAGGCGAAAAGGACGAGTAGAAAATCGAGAAGAGTTGGATTTCTGAGAAGCATGAAATTGCAACGATTACGCAGCGACCCGGGGCGAGTTATTTGCATCGGAATGCATCTCCCTCCCTCCCTCAGTTCTTCCCTTTCGTCCTCTCGCCTCGCGTCCCGAAACTCGCCACGTGAGATAATCTGCAGTGGTTGTCCTGACGAACGTGAGAACCACGAAAATAATTCATCTGTTGTATGCTCGTGAGGTTAAAAAAAAAGTATTTTTTTTTAATTGTCGTTCCATTTTTTTTTTTTTTTTAATTTTGTTATTCTTTTTCAACTTTAGCTCTCTCTCTCTCTCTCTCTGTCTCGCCGTTGGGAATATTATCTCTTGATCTCCTCGCCTTTCTTCACCTCTTAACGTCCGGCACGTTTTTCTTTTTTACATTTTTGTTTTTTTGTTTTTTTTTTGTTTTTTGCCTATTTGCAGTTTCGGTTTATTTCAACGGTGAAGTTCCTCGCACGAAGGCCAGGCTCCCGATCCAACACGTGTGCGCGATCAAGATATTATTTCCCCGGGTAACACTCGAGGGCGCAGATTTTACTGTACACCCTCTTCGTACGTACGTGAACCCCTTCTCGCTTCCGCTCAATCGTCCGAGCGGCAAAAGTGACCGACTTATTATGCAACGTCGAGCAGAAGACTTCATCGTGGACTCTTGGGACCAACGCGATCGAAAATCGTTTTTTTTTTTAATTTTTTTAATTTATTTTTTGTCGATAAAATATTCCCCAAACATACATTTCCAAATATCGAACCAATATCGTGATATTAGATGACTTTTAAAAACCAGCCTGTACTAGAAGATTTTTTTTTTAGATTTTTATTTCGAGTCGATGAATAGAATTTTTTTTTACGATGACATTTTTAAAAGTTACAATTTCGGGGAATAAAAATGTTATTGTAACGTTTTGGCAATTTTTTTTTTTTTTTTTGGAAGACGATAACAGATTGTTTTTTTTTATTTTTTTTCAAGTCAGTGTCCAGTGGTTTTTGTCTTTTTATTGTGACTTATTTAAAAGTCACAATTTCGGAAAATTGAGGAGTTTTCATAACGTTTTGATAATTTTTGTTTCTAAAAGTCCAAAAACCGTTTTTTTTTTTTTTCAACTATTTGTGACGTAAATGTCCAGTAGGATTTTAACGTACAAACTTTTATAAAAGTTTATTTATATTGATACAAATATGAGTCGTTAAGTAAAGTGATAATGGTATTTTTTATTATTTTATTGGTATTTTTATGTTGTAATTATTAACAATGTATGCTCTCGTAATTTTTTAACTGTTTCCATCAGTATTGTATTATTTTCTATTAATGTATTGTTTTCCGAATTATTGTTCGAATTTTCCAGAAATACGACTAAGCTTGATCGATATTGTTGTTATATAAAATAAACTTCAAGCTTCCTTCAAATACTTATTACAAGAATTTGATTTCAGTAAAACAATGAAACTTTAATTACTTGTTTATTTACGTGCACGGAGAGGCGTATAGGTGTGCAAACTGCATTTAATTATAAGCTTCGAAATGGAGGGGGGATAGTCACTTCTCATTTCGATCAGACGCACTTGACTAAATTATTACGTCGCCTGGAGCTCGTTCCTTGCTTTTTTTAAAATATTTATATGCACATATACATACATATATATAGCAAGAGAAAGAAATAAAGCCGAGCAACAAGCTACATATGTGCATATACAGGGTGACTTTTAAAATGTGGCTATGCTTTTTTTAGATGCCCTTCGCTATGATTTCGTAATTGAAAAAAATATGATTCTTAATTGTTTTTCAATCCTTCTTCGAAAAAAAATACGCCAGATTTTTATCGGGAGTAATGTCTGTCAGAAAAAATAACACATTTCGGAAAAAAAAAAACGACAAATTAATTCTCAAGTGCTCGTAATGAATTTCTCATATTTTTTGCGCGATGTTTTTGGAACTGAAAAAACATATTATTCTTAATTGTTTTTCAAGCTTTTTTTTTGAAAAAAAAAATCGCCAAATTTTTGTCTTGAATAATGCGTCCCCGAGAAAATAACGCGTTACGAAAAAAAGCCAGAAATTAATTTTCAAGTGCTCGGAATGGATTTCTCGTTTATTTTTTTTGTCGAAATGCATTCTTTTTTCTGACACGCATTATACCCGACAAAAATATGACGTATTTTTATTCTCAGAGGTCTTGAAAAACAATGAAAAATAATATTTATTTCAGTCCCAAAATAATCGGGCAAGGACCTTAAAAAAAATATGGCCACTTTATGAAAGTCACCCTGTACGTAGTAAAAAAAACATATATATATAAATATATATACTCTCTTGATCTTGATATATATATTTATACATATATGTATATATTTGTTGCAAACAAGTGTCAGATTGACGGCGGTACGAGTGTGTTTCTCCTCGTCAATTCCTCGAGACACGGTAATTATTCATTTACTTTTCTCGCCACGTATGCAGGATAGTAATTATGAGCGCTAATACGCTTCGTTGAAAAAAAAAAAAAAAAAAATAATTAAAAAAACAAAAGCAACGTGATACCGGGCTATGGCGAGCGACCTCTCGTAGCGATATTTTAATTTTATTAGTCCTCTTTTATTCTGCTCTGTGTGCAACATTTTTTATTTTTTTTATTTTTTTTATTTTTCTTTTTTACTTTTTTTTTTTTTGTACCTGCAGACCCTGGAGAATGATGACTCAAATGCATTCTGACGTTCTCGACAGGAGGACGATGTGTGCGTGCGCGCGTATGCACGTTCGGGAACGTGGACTAAAGAGCTCAACGGCGAGAGGGTGGCCTCGCGAGTATTTCGCTACAAATTTTATCGCTTCCAATTTAGATGATCGGCCACGATAAAATACTGAATGATAATTATACTGGTGAAGACGTTGAAACCGGATGTATATGTACGATCATCCACGGTTCCATGGTCTTTTTTTTTTATTATTTTTTCTTTTTCGATTGTCAATTAAAAAAGAAAATCGAAAAAATCTTTTCGCAGGCTTTTTTGGAAATTTTTAGTTGCGTGCTTGTGCTTGTAAGGTGTAATTCTATGATTCTATGATTCGATGATTTTTGTAATTGTTTAAACGAGGAAGAAAAAAAAAAGAAAAAATTCTCATCGTAAATTATTTACGATATTAAAAAACAGTATTTATTATTATTATTCGGAAGTCATAAATCGATATTATTTTCCGAAAACCGAAACATTTATGGATAATTTAAAAAAAATCTTATCAGTTCAAAAATCCACTGATCGTTATAAAAATGAATAATCAAAAATCAAATTTTTAGGCATCTTCAAAAAAAAAATACTTATCACGATTTACAAATTATGAACACTATTTTAAGAAGCGAAAACATTTTCGAGTAATAATACAACAAAAAAAAAACTATTCGGTTTATCAAAAAAATCGACTGATAATTATTAAAATCAATAATTACGTAATTAATATCTACTTGTATACATTAATCATACTTGTCTTCTTAATAATTTCAAAATTACACTTATTATTGTTTAAAAATTATGAACATTTATAAAAACGAGAAGAGTTCGTAAGCAAGTTAGAACAAGGGATTTATTCGTATAATCGGAAGCGCTGTACGTACCTTAGAATTAGCCTCCCCTTCTAGCCCCTCAGATATAATACGTAACATTATAGAGGCATCTACGTACACATATACACTTTTCTCTAATGGACGAGTCATTTCCAACCGCGGCAAGCTTTAAGCCTCGACCGCTATATGGGACTAAATTGTGCACTCTGGTCTGATCGTGGCTTCACGAAATCTTTCCTCGCCCTCCCCCTCCTCCACCCTGAGGCAACATCGTGCTTGTAATAAATATAATTTTTGCGGCAGTTCGTGACTTCCACTTTATGTGCCGAGCACTAAAGCGTTAAATGGAGCGACTCCACCATGAAAATAATAATAATAATAATAAAAACACAACAACACCAACAACAACAACAATAATTATAATAATAATAATAAAAATAAAAATATAATAGTAATAATAATAATAATAATAATAATAATAATAATAATGATGATGATGATGATGATGATGATGATGATGATGATGATGATGATGATAATGATAATAATAATAATAATAATAATAATAAATTTTACACCATTATGTAAACGAAATTAAAAATGTATTAAAAATGTTACTATTACATTATAAATTAATTTAAAAAATCTAAGATATATTATTAGTTTGATACTTTTTCAACTACATTATTATTTTTTTTTTTTTTTTTTTTTTCGTAGTTTATGCCGCACGCGGAACGATTCTTGAATTGCACGAAATTCATATTTCCCCGGGAATATTCCGATAATACGAAGCCAGTTGATCGCATTTAGTGCGTTTTATCGGCTGGAATGATCAGCGGTAGGTATTCATTTTCAATCCGAACGGAGAATAGGATTGCCCATCGCGTCGATCAATTTTCGCGAAGATTGCTCGTGAAAAATTGACAAATTGTTGGAAATTATCGACTCGGGATGTTAGATCATGTGTACATTTATGTATCGATCTGGAAGCTCGTATATATAGATACATATGTATATATTTATATTTATACAGTTTCGCTCAAAAGTATTAGGCTCCAAGTAAGTTTTCTATCTGGATAAAAAATGACATTTTACTCAAAGGGCTTTCGAAGCAGGAAAACACAACTTCGCTTCGCTTGTTTCTTTTTATTTTTGGGATTTTTTTGTTGCTGTTTGTGGCCTGTACTTCATTTTGACAATAGCGGTGAAATTAGTGAATTTCACTATAAATGGAATAGTGAACTAGAGAATAGTAATTTAGTAACTAGGAATAGTAATAGTAACTAGGAATAGTAATAGTAACTAGGAATAGTAATAGTAACTAGGAATAGTGAAATAGAGAATAGTAATTTTCACTATAAATGGAATAGTGAAAATTACTTTTGAATCTGACTGTATATGTATAGATTTATATTTGTGAATGTGTATACGTTACGTTTTAGATCGATTTACATAATAGCCCCGTGATAAGCTACTGGTGGTGAACATAGGCACGAGTGCACGTCTCGCCTCTCACCTTCTACATACGCGTGTAATTCACGTGTACACCTACCTACTGCATATTGCATTGTATGCAGGCGCATATTATTTCGCGCGAAGGAGGAGAACGTGTTCGGCGGGCGCCATCGTATCCGGACGATACTTTTGATACCCCATTTTTTTTTTTTTGTGGTTTTATTATTATCAGGTATTACTGATAATAATAAAAATTTGTGGTTTTATTATTATCGGGTGATACTGGTTAAATTTTGAAAAATCGACACAATTCTTATATCAAATTTTAGGAATAGAACTTTCTTGTATAATAACAAAGATTTTTATCGTTATAAATATAGGAATAATAATTTTTATGGGAAAGGGAATAGGGAATTTTATAGGGAAATATAGGAATATAAATTTTTAGGATTCATAATTCAAAGAATTATTCACGAATTTTCAGGTAAATAATTCAGTAGTTATAAAAATATGAGTTTCACACGGTTGGTACAGTAAATTATTAGATTGTTTAATAGCGAATTATTCTTATTTTGATATTTATTAAAAATGACATTTTATTTTAGTTACGAAATAAAGAAAATAAAATGCAATTCAATATTTTCAATAATTAATATTAACCATTATTTAACATTTATTTAATTAAATAAATCAAATAAAATTATATTTAATTTAATTTATTCAATTAATTTTATTTCAACATTTACGATTACCTATAAACGTTCACAAATACTGTACCAAAACAGCTAATTATTTTTACCCGATTTTATCGTTTTGTTTATTCGAATAAATTCAATTATCCTTTTGCAAAGTCTTCGATAAATAAATTATAAATTCTTTGGCCAAAAAATCAAAAGCCACAAAGTAAAAAAAATAAATTAATGAAAAACAAGAAAAAAGAAAAATAAACGGTGAAATTAGGGATCGTAGCTTTTATCGATTTTGGATTTCGCATCGAGCTACAGAGAGGAGAGGGACCACGGTATCCAACGTGTCACCAAACGTCCAAGAATCTACTTTTTTCCCCCACCTTTTTTTTCTCATTTCTGGCTTTTTCCAAATCTTATTTTTTTTTTAATTTTTTTAAATTTTATTCCCAGTTAAACGCTGCACGAGACAAATCCCTTGGATAATCCTGACGTCTCTGTGTCACGCGGATTACACGCGTATAAGTGATGCCTGGGACCAGAGCCAGGAGAGTTCTTTTATTCTCATGCCAGTATGGCCCCTTTGAAGGGGGCTTTACTGTCTCGCGACACGTCGATGATATCTTGCTGCCGAAGTTACGTTCGATATCTTCCCGTCGATCTGGACAAAATTTTTTTTTCACATATATATATATATATAAATATATACACATATTTATATACATATATGTATAAATTATTCGAATGTCTGTTTCTGCCACAGGACTCTCGCACGACATCAATAAATTCTTCGCAGAACTCAACTGTAAATCAATGATAATCCTAACCGGTATCGTTTTATTGTGTGTGTGTGTATTTATATATATATATATATATATATATATATATATATATTCATGTATTTGTATATATATGCACCGATTCAAAAACAGCTGAGAAATTGTATAGAAAAGGCAATAAAGAAAAAAAATAATAAATGAGGAGATCACGAATTAATTGATAAATTCATATACAATCGCATTAATTATTCAGATACTAGTATAAATTTGTGAATTCATTCATTTTCAATAATCCAATTATTAGATAAATCATTGAAAAGTAATGAATATATATATATATTATATGTGTGTGTTTGTACGTCTTATTAATAAATTATTATATTATTAGTTTTATTTCTAATTAATATATTACATATAAATTAAAAAAATGAATATATATATTCATTTTTTTGTACCCATAAATATATTAATCAGAAATAAAATAAATAATATAATAAAACATTAATATATGGTGAAATAAAGAATGACGTATAATAAATAAAATCTCAAAAATCTCTCGCTATATAATAATAATGAGAAATAGGAGGGGAAGAAAAAAAAATTGGGTCGTTATAGCCATACTCAATAAAAGTTTCTTCATCATCACTACTATCATTATCATCATCATCATCATCATTATTATCGTCATCGTCATCGCATCGCTAAAATAGTATTTCCAACCATCCAATGGCATTGGAGGCATGAATCATGCCCTTATCTAGAAAAAAGATGCACGACACGAACGATCTCGGCCTCTTGATATCTCAAAGTAGGAATTTCGCGGGGTAATGAGCTCCTATGCCAGCTGGAAGAACCCATTGCGAGATGGCAACTGCGGGGGAAAGAAAGAGAAAGAAATAATACTGCTGATGTGTCTTTAATCCGTACTTTGAGAATAAAAATTGTCCACCGATCGGGCCTAAATTAATAGGTAGAGTGCTGTTAATAAATTAAAATTTTTAGAAATTTAATATTTTTTGGAAATTTAATATTTTTTAGAAATTTAATATTTTTTAGAAGTTTAATATTTTTTAGAAATTTAATATTTTTTAGAAATTCAATATTTTTTAGAATTACAAACTTTATATATATTTTTTTTAACGTAATATTCATCTGCATACGTTTTTTTTATGTCACAACCCAAACAAACCCATAAATTGAAATTTCCCCTCTAAATTACCCCTTCTTCAATATTTCTATTTTTCTTCCAGTCATTTTCGTTTCGCGTCATCTCGAATTCGAATTTTATCGATTTTTTCATTTTCCTTTCCTCTTTAAAAGCTTCAGTCTTCAATACCAAAAATCTATATTTTTTTAAATTTCGCTTTTTTTCCTTTGCTTTTCGTTTGGTTGTTTCTTTGATGTTTGTAGTTTCAATTGTTTCTTAGCTATAGAATTTTATTTGATGAATACAAAATAATATCCATCAACCAATCGTCTAATTGAATCACTCTATCCCTCTCTGTTCGATATTCGCGTTGATTCTCGGAAGCTGAATTCCGATAATGGCCCGGAGGGTGACCGCGTAACCGCCGACATATCTCACCAAAAATCCTTAAAAAAAAAAAAAAAGAAAAACGAATACACGAGAGACGAGAGAACGAGCTTCCCTTTTGACGGGGTGTGACGAATGGGTTTATACGCGCGTACGGTTCGCGACGCGTGACTAATCGAAAGAAAAAGAAAAAGGAAGCGAAATAACAGGAACAAGAATAAAGGCTCGGAGCGAATCGCGACGGCAGCGCTTCGGACACGGAATACCACGTCCACGCTTGGGATAGGTCCTGACGAAAGCTGAAGCTCCGGCACTTTGTCTTGTTCTCGTCCACATTGGCTGTTAATAGTAAAAATTTCGTTTCGGAGCATCGAACGGGTACAATGACTTCCGCAGGTTCAGTCCACGAGCATAATAAATGAAAACGATCGAAATGAGGCTTCAAATCGAAATTTCTCGGGGCTTGAAGAATCCCGACGTAGTTACAATGACAACATCGATGCATCAACCAAAGTATCAGTAACAACAGCATCAACATCAACCAAAATATCAACAACAACAACAGCACCAACATCGACCAAAATATCAACAAAAACAGCATCAACATCAACGACAACATCAACAACAATGACAACAACATCTTCATCAAGAACGATGACAACGCCATCTCCAACAACATCAACGTCATCAACAACGACAATGATAATAACGATTATTATTAAAAACGTAACAATAACAGCAACGATGATAAATGAAAATGAAAACGACAGTGAAAAGTCAAACAATAGCAATAAATACAACAGCACTAAAAAATACGACAGTAAAATAAATAACTATAATATTATAGTATTAATGATAACAATAATAATATTAATATTAATAATAATAAAAACCCAAAAATTTACGTATTCGATGATTTTTGTACGATCGGGAGTTGCGAAAAAGTGATTTTTTTGAAAGATGGAAAAATACGAGAATAAAAGGATGGACGTTATAGCGAAAAAAAAAAGACAAAAAACGTCGAGTTTATTTTTTCGATAATTCAAACGTAGGGACGAAATTTACGAGACCTGCGGAGTCGCGACCAAGAGATATTCGATCTTTGTGCTTAAATTTTTCCTCAATCTTTCAACGAGCCCTCCCCTGATACTCGTGTCTTCCGCGATTTTATTACTCGAACGTAGCCATAAATTTCACGCGTTTCGTCCAAAACGTTTTTGCCGCTTTGCTTTCTCGCTCGTTGTTGTTATTATTATTATTATTTTTTTTTTTTTCAATTCATCGCCTGCGGGGCACGACGAATTGAAACCACTTAAAGTTACGACGCTGCGGCAAAAAATTCGGCAAAAAATTCGTCAAAAGGAATAAGAAAACGAGACCGTACGTATTTAAAATTGATATTTTCGTTCGTACGAGTAAGCGAGAATGAGCTAATCCGTTTGGCGAATACGCGATTAAACGAGAGGATGATACTGGCCACACTGGGAGTTTCGGATCCAAGAACGATAGGAGGAAATCCGAAGGATCTTCGCTTCGTTGAAATTGAGTCTCGTGGCTCTCCTCGATCTCGCGAACGAGCACTCTTTATATCTGCTTTACTTCGCGATAAGTCCGGGAACAAGTCAAACGAAGAGAAATTAAAAAAAAAAGAAAAAAAATAAAAATAACAAGCAGTGGAAACGACGAGAAATAAAATGACGAATAAAGAGCCTCGAGAGCAAGATGAAATCAGAAAGAGAAAGAAACCACGTTTGCAGGAACGTATTCGAGACGAGCTGACACATAATTCCAAAATTTAATGAATTCGTGGAAAGTATTTATCATTTTTTTTTTCTTAAAAACGTCCTGGCCGGATGTTTCAAAATCAGGTGAGGCGTCACTGTCCCAGGGAGGACCTAAAACCTTCAGATTTTCGTTTCGTCGAAGAAACACGACTGTGAAATGAATTAATAACCGAAAAAGCTTCGAAAATGAACTTCCGGTTGGAATAAACGGAAATAAAAGTGTCACTCGACCTGGACCCAATACTCACGCGTATTTTGATCACCGGATCATTGGTATACGTCGAAAACTGACGGAGAAAAGTTGAAAAAACTGACGACATCCGCTGAAAATCTTAAGCCAGGGGTTTCTGTGGCTTAAGAGATCCGTTCCTGAGGGCAGGGAGGACTTGGATGGGATGATCTCACTTCGCCAATATCCCCAAACTCTGCAATGCATATGGGCGAGCGATACGCGTAGATAAGGATTAAAAAAGGTTTCCTCTTCTTCTCTCTTTCTATCCTCGTCCCTCCGGAGTCGCTAAGTGGTTCGAAACTCACGTGGGTAGAGCGATCGAGGCTGGCGAATCTCCGTGACAGGAAACAAATATCAAAGACGAGGAAAATGGTGCTCCCGAGGTCTGGGCTGACCCAAACGAGCTCTCGTGGGAGAGAGAGAGGGAAAGACGAAGATACCAAAGAGAGTTTATTACCCACACCCTATCGCTTCGTCATTCGTCTAATACCTGTATTTACGGTACGCTTATTGAATATTATTTATTTCCTGCATCTTAACGCGCCCCGTTCATTCCCCGAGGAATTTTCGCCGCCTCTGAGTATAACTCGACGTGCAACGTTCCTGCTCAACCACACGCGATGATACTACCTACTATACGTATCCATAACGTCAATTTTAATTTGCGTAATTTCCCTTCATCTCCATTAGTGATTTCCCTTCGTTTCTCTCATTTTATAACTATCTTCGGTGCTACTTAAGAAATTAGTTGGAGAGATTAACAAAAAGAAATATATATCACGACAGGATGTTCCGTATCCCGGATTACGTATACGTGTTTCCCTCTATGGTCACGAAATATTCAACCGGATATATGGCCGTCGTCCATTAAGCCGAGGATTCTCGTACGCTTGGAATTTCTTCGTTTCTTTCCTGTATGAATCTTCCTCTTTCGTTTTGCTTGGTACTGAAGTCCAGCTTCCTGTTTCCGATTTTTCGTGTATTCAGTGAACGAGGAATCTCGAACTTCCGGTTTTGTCTTTTTTTCATTCAGTGATCAAACTTCTCTTTTTGATTTACTCGCTTCGGAATGTAACTTCCGGTTTAGGGTTTTTTTTTTTTTCATCGCGAGACGGAAAAGTCAAACTCCATGTAACGGTTTTTTTGGCGTGTCGAATGAAACTTCCGGTTTTGGGTTTTTTTTTCAACCGAAGGGAACTTCCTGTTTGGGTTTTCTTTTCCTCTGGATAGAACTTCCGGTTTCGATATAATTATTTGTGAGCAAAAGTTTTCGTTTGGACTGGTTCGTTTTTCAATGTTACTTTTTGTTTGGGTTTGCTTGCTTCTGAATTTAATATTTCGTTTGGGTTTGTTTATTTATCACTCGAAGTTCGTCGAAGTTTCTTCGAGTCGATGTATTTAAGCAATTTTCTTTTGGATTTTGGATCGCTTAGATACACGATACTTTCGAAGTGGGATTTCTCGATTATTAAATCGTTGATTTCACTGCTGCTGCTTCGAGTCACCGCCTCCGTAATTCGAAGAAAAAAAAAGTCCACCCAAACGCTACGACTGGCGCGTCTTTGATTCCCGTATTTATGGTACTTTTATTAGATATTGTATTTCCGGTATGAATATCCGTGTCCATGTACAAAACGAGTATGAACTTGAATCATGATTTTTTATTTCCTCCCCCCCCCAAAAGGTTCCTATCATATTCTCCATTCTTTTCAAATCCTGTTAATACTTCTTTATCTCTATTTATCCTTCGATCTCCATTTTTCCTTGACCGGAACATTAATTTTTCCATTTTCCAGTATAATAAAAAATTAATATTTTCAAAAAATTCTATCGGTTTTACAAACGTGTATAAAAATTTCAACGTTTTATTTACGTTTGAAAATAAAAATAAAGTTTAATTTGAAAATTTGAATTTATTTAAAAATTAATGGAATTTACAAACGCAAATAAAAAATACATATACGCCATTTTTTATTCTATTTTGTAAAATCGATGAAATTTGATATATAAAATTGTATTAATAAATGTACATAAATAAATGTGGCACAAATAAAAATCTTCGATACCTGAAATTCGACATGGAATCGCCCATACGTTGTCTCAAGTCCGTCACTTCGCGCCCGCGCTGTTAACTGATCCTAGGGGATATGGAGCCGAGACTAATTAAAAGGATCCACTGCCGTGAGTCAGATGAGGTTTCAAGAGACGAAGCTTGCTCGAGATGAGAGAGGGAGAGAGAGAGAAACTCAAGAGCCCGACACGCGATAAGATCGCTATTGACGCCAGGAGAGAAATCTGTCGCTTGTCCTTTACTCTTCCATCGATAGTTGGCTTTGTATATATAAATGGATACAGGATGCAGTTTGCTCCTGATGTACTTCTTATTGTGACTATTTATATTTTAGATGTTACAGTTGACGGCTGCGAAAGAATGAATTTTTTTTTACTTTTGATAAATTAATTGTTTTTTTCTTTATCAGTAAAAAGTACAGCTAACGCCATCTTTTATTTATGAAATTTGATGATTCGTCGTAGCATAATATATTTTTGGATTGTCGAATATTTTTCGTAATATGTCAAATTATATTTTCTTGTCATCAAATATTTTCAAAATATGTATAATCTATATCTTTTTATCGTTAAATATTTTTACAAATATATAACATTAATTTTTGTACAATTAATATTTTTCAAATTCATATCGATGTATTTTTAAACCCTCAATACAGATCCACGATTAATTTTTCCTAAGTATCTCAATTTTTATTGAAAATCCTCGAATATTTTCAAAATTTGTCGAATTTTACTAAAATTCGTGAGAACCAAGATTTTCTTTTTCGATTTGATTCAAAGAATTTTGAGTTTTCTGAAAACACTACCAGATATAAGTGATCAGCTGAAAATGTTCCTGCTTCTAGGTATATATCGAAATATCACGAATGCAGTAAAAGCAAACATCGAAAAATAATAATAATAATAATAAAATGTTGAACGAGATATCTACGATTAATGTTTTCGTCGGTTCATTTTCGGCGCATCAAAGAATGCACCGTGAACTGTTTGAACTCTCGCACCGGAGGCGCGTCTATATGGGCCTCGCGCGCTCGTTTATTTGAAAGTATAATTTGATTGTGCCCAGGGGGCAGTCGTCCATTCGGCTGATGGTAAATTTTACACATAATTTGTCTGAGGACATAATTTTCGTTGTTCTCGGTTGGGTATATAGAGCTCCCCCTACGCTGGGCGATACATCACTCGGCCACGCCCCTTAAGCATATAAACACTCATTTATTATATTTCAAATATATTTGCGTGGAACCTCAAACTTTCGCAGCGTCCCGACTCTTTCCGATCCAATAAAACCCCCCTCCGAAGCGATTGATCCAAATCGATAAATCAAAGAGTCGATAAATCAAGTAGGATCGAGAAAAAAAGATTTATAGAAAACAATTATACATAAGTGGGGATGATTTCATTATTTTCATAATTATTGCAAATATCGATCAACCAATCCACGCCAGGCGTAATTATCTTGTGAATTGAGGATCCTGAACTTTCCAGGCTGTTATCTCGAACAGGAAGATTGTTTATTTTGAGGGGTTAGGCTACTATAAATATTTTACAAAATTCCTTACGACAACTTTAATTACTGATATTTTTAGTCGAATTTTGTGCATAAATCTATTATTATTATTATTATTATTATGAATATATGTGTATATATATATTTGTATATATGAAGAATGTCGTCAATTTTTTTTTTACCGTTTTATTTACTACTGAGAAATGACGTTTTTTTGAATAAAGCTTGATTTTTGGGTCGCCACAGTAGCTTAACCCCTTAAGAACAGCTTGGAATAAAACCAGTTGAACGAGATGATAATAGGGGCAAAAATAAATTTAATACACGTGTCCATGTTCGTTCATATAGATTTGAATAAATAAAAAGGCGCCTCCGGAAATCGATAAATTAGCATCAAGCGGGTCTCCCGAGGGGCCTAATCGCGAAAAATATGAGCGAGTTTCGCGAGTTCCGAGGAGCGGAGAGACCCAGGATTGTCACGACAAAGTCTGGCCGTGTGCGAGGTGCACTGCCAAGGCATAACCTGGAAATATATAATCCGACGTATCATGGATTGTAGGAAGATCAGAGAAGAAAGAGAATATTTATATCGCGTTGGAGACTGCACGCGCGTGTTAATAAATTCCCTCGAAGCGTTTAAGAAAAATACACAGGACTATAATAAAAGGCGATCAGGGAGGATCCATTGTGCTCGAAGAAGGCTAAAGATTCGATGATGGCGTGTGCTCTCGCGAATGAAGTTTCGGAGAAGAAGCAAGAGAAATCTTTCGCGAGCGTGTATTTGTAGCGATCGCATTCCTGGTAGAAGGGAATTGGGTATTTTATACGGCGCAGTGGTTACAGATTTTCCGGATGCAGTCACTGCTGATGATACAGATTCTTCTCCACAGGCACAGTCGACGAATCAAACGAACTTTTTAAGCGTTCCTGTAATTTTCGGGACACTTTACTTTAGCTACAACTTCAAAAAGAATCAATTCGAAACTTTGATTAGTGATTTTTCGATGACAATCACTCTTGATTTTACACATTCTATCTGCGGGCACAGGCAATTAATCAAATGGATGTAAGACGTTGTCTGTCAACTTTTGGAAAGATCTATTTTAGCAACAGCTTTTTGGGAAGTCATTTTGGGACTTTGATTATTGATTTTTCGGATACATTCGATTTTGATTTCACAGATTTTGTTCCGTAAGCACTGGATGATGAATCAAATAGCTTTTAGAAGTCGTCAACCAATTTTTGGAAACCTCTCTCCTAGCAAAAACTTTTCGGAAAGTCCTTTCCTGAACTTTGATTATTGATTTTCTCAATGCACGCACTTTTGATTTTGTATATTCCGTTTGGCAGGGACTGGCACCGAATCAAACGGGTTCCAAAAGTGATTTAGTAACTTAAAGTATATTTTATCCCAGCAATAGCTTTTAGGGAACTGCATTTCAAGCTTTGATTATTGGTTCACGGACACAGTGACTATTAATTCTACAGATTTCGTCCTGCAAAATCTTATAACGGATCAAACGAACGTTAGAAGTCTTCCGGCAACATTACCACCCATGCATTTTGAGAATACTTCTCAAGTGACGTCATTTTATGCTTTGATTATAGATATTACGAAGCTGGTGGTTTTTGATTTTGCAGATTTATTCGTCCGGGCATTATCGACGAATAAAATATATACTTCCACGTTAACTGAGGACTTATAGCTTCCTAGCAATCTTCCCAGGACTTCCAGAACTACAATACTCAGAATTTCAAAGAATATCAAAGATTTCTACGGCAACTGAATTCTCAAAAATTCAAAAACGTTTAGGACTATAGAATAGCCAGGGAATTCGAAGTGTACTGCGATTCGTAGCTCTCAAGGAAGCGCAAAAGCTCTGAGATTACCCCAACGTAATCGACTTATCCAAAATACGCCCTTTTCATTACAAGTCCTCCATCCACCAATCCATGGCTGTGTTTGCAGCAGTTTGCTCTCCCGAGGCAGAGGAAAGACGTGACGGCTCCTCTCGTGCAAAGAGGATGTCCCGGGGCCACAACAATAAGAGATCGGTCGGGAGGGGCCAAGAGGGAACGGGATGAAGAAAAAGAGCCCGGTTCAACGACGATAACATAAAATTACGAGACTTTTAAAACGGCGCTGAAAACGGTTCGCTCTTGAAGATCTTCAGCTTGAATACCTACATAAGTGGAGCTACGAGGGAGAGACGCGTGTGTATAAAGAGTAAGCACGCGTGCACCTGGGGAATTCAAGACGGAGAGAAGGAGGGAGAGGGGGAGAGGGAGAGAGAAAGAAAAGGAGAGAAGCAACAAGATCGAGAGCAGATTTGTACCGCGTATATATATTTAGACATACTTTGCTGGTGGGCGTCCCGAGACAGAGGAACTCGCCATAGAGGCCGCCCTCGCGACATAGAGCGGGAGATGCATAATAATAATAAAAAAGAGTATGAAATAAGGACAACGGGAATGTCTGATACAACTTATGGGCCCCGACAATACGGCTTTGTCTCGCAAAATTATCATACATGAATACTTCCTCTCCCTCTCTCTCTCTCTCTCTCTCTCTCTCTTTGCAGTCATATGCATACTGTGCATAATTATTTATCAACATTTTACGGACCATTGATCGGTCTTACCATCTGATTCTTGAAGCCTCGATCGCTCAGAAATCTTACTTGATTCTCAAACCTCCAAAAAAATAATTCATCAATTTTTCGTCAGATTTCACTTGTGAAATCTTTTAAACTGCTCATTTCGATACTGTTTCAATGATCGAAAATTCGAAAACAAAATTCTTACAATTCTTACAAAATTTGACACGCAGTTTTTTTAACGAAAAAAAAAAACAAATTAAATATCCAATCAATTCGAACCGTTTTACTTACTCTTTAAAAATGACTTTGATTCAAGTGTGATATTATAATTATATAATGTTAATACAATTTATTATTTCGTATAATAAGTATTTATCATAATTAGAATTATTAAAATGTGTAATATAAGATTATTATTCAAATTGAAAACATAATTATCCGAATTAATAATACAATTATTAAGTACAATAAATTATGTATTATTTTATTAATTCAATTTATGATTTTAATTAATTTCAAATACAATCGTTAAAAATTAATTTTATAAGAATCCTATAACCCCAATAGCCTTACTCCTCATTAGCCAAGACCAAACGCCAGCAACGTGCCAGAACATGGAGTTTCTAGGCCTTAATATCTCCGAATTAAATAGGAATCTCAGTAATTCGGATTTCAAAGCTACAAATCGTTTTCTCAATGATGAAAAAGAAAAAAACAACAAATAAATAGCAACCGGTATGTTTCGAGCAGGGATCGAAAGTGAAGATAGTGAAGATCTTAAATCTTGACGAATCTTGTCATCGATCGTTTGCTCAAGTGCCTGGAGACCGAAGAGGATATTTGCATATATCTCTACGTGTATTTGTATTTCTCAATCGATCAGGCAAGGGTTTTCAAAAGGTGGCCAGAGGCTGTGAAAGAGAATGAGAGATAGAGAGAGAGAGAAGTTTGAGGATCGGATCTTGATGAAGTACGTAACCGATTCCGTATCTGTTGGACGAGGTCCTCGGTGAGAGATTCACAGCATTGACAGGATAATTACACGTAGGCAGTGAGTCCGGCGCGTCCGTTTATACGGAGCAGTCTATCACGTCAGTCCAGTGTCGAGATCAATGTACACAGAGAAGGAGAGATTTACCATTCGCCTGTATACGACTATTTCATTTGCCAGCTCCTTCTCTCTCAGTCTTGCTATTCTACCGAGAGAAAATGTATACACGAATGTATTTGTACGATCAATTTTGCGGTACTGGAGACTTGGAGATTGCGAGAGAGAGAGAGAGAGCTGGTTGTCGATACCGCGAAGTCGGTAGCTCTCACTGCGCGGCCACCCACAAAGAATCCCCTGGCTTCTTACCAGTCTCCATATAATTCACTGACTCTTCGAAGCGGTACGATGTATCACGAACAAAGTGGGACAAAGTGGAATAGTCTCAGGAATCCTTTGATCCCCGAAGCGATGACTACAAAAGGAATTCGAAGCCATAAAGATTCGGATCAAGATTTCACTGTAACATTCCCAGATATCAATTTTTCATTATTTTGGATAGTTGTCTGACACTTGTCACTGCTGAAACGAGGGCACACCGGATGTGTTGATGACGTAAAATGGGAGTTAGGAATTTTGACAGGGTTGCTAATGGATTTTGTGATTGGATTTCCTGGGATGGATGAATGTTTGACCGGATTTCATAGAATGATTTGATGTATCATGGGATTTCGTGGGATGACTGGATTTTTCGTAGGAATTCATTAGGTGGATCGATGTTTGATTGGATATCGTGAAACGAATTATTGTTTCATGGGTTTTCACGGGGTGGGTGAATGTACGGATTTCATGGTATGAATCGTTGTTTAGGAGCAACAGAAATAAAAATAGAGTTTATCAATGAGCTACGATTGTCATCCATTGGAAAATACTCGGTCATTATCATCCCTTGAACTACTCCGCCGATAATCTTCTTTGAGCCAACCGTTGTTTATTTTGTCGGAAGCCACAGCCGAAATATAGAATAAACACGATCGCAGTAACGGATTCGTCAAAACTATACCAGCTAAACTGAAAATCACGATCCTAAACGTATCACCAATAATCCAATTGCAGATTTGGTTTATCAAACTTTTGATTTCTTTCTTTCTCATCTGATCAGCAGTTTACTCTCTTCAATTCGAGCATTCGCCCTGTTTGCTCATCTACACGTCAGTTTTTTCCAAATTTGGGCTAAGAATTCTCCAAATTCAGGGTATCTTGTAAATTCAGCCAAAATTAGCTTGGAAACGTATGAAGCTTCAGCTGGCAATTCAGGTCTGACTTCTTTTCCGCGTCTGCCATAGACAAACGAGACTCAATGCACACCAACGAGCGCACAGCCGCATTTACATACCAGCATGGAGACTTTGTTCCGCGAGGCGCACGCATAACCGCGCCGATAAATCCCCCAGCCGGACGTTCGAATGGCAACGGGACAGGAATCGGATACTATACGCTCTCATTCGATTTCCTCGCGTCTCGATCGTCTCCGCGGTCCAACTGGATATCAATACCTGGCGCACACTTTTGCTGCTCTTGTGCTGGTACGATCGAACGAGTTACATATGTAAGCCCGTGGATCAGTCCGCAACAACCGTTCCCAGCTACGACGTTGCTGGAGGAGCACTCCGGCGATTAAAAAAAAACCCCAGGCCAAGCAAAAGTTTTTAGGACCATCGTACCGTACAGAGGATACGGTTTGTGTAATACACAAGCATGGCTGGTACCTATTTATGCGTATCACTGAGGTTCACGAAACATGCACGGGGCCATGCTGGAGCATAAATTTGTAGGTCGGGTTGGCCCACGGTGTGGTCCTTACTGAGAGGTTCATCATTTATTAACTGCCCATCTATAAGGACCAAAGATTTTGAATTTGTATCTGAGCAATGTTGGCTATCAGCACGCTTAACGATCCCTGCGACTATGCATTGTTGAATTTATGAACTTCAGAAGTTTTAAAAATACTTATCGCACGATTTTTTATAGTAATAATGTTACGCTGAGTTCGTTTGTAACTTTGATTGTTGACTTTACGAATGCTGTGGCTCTTGATTTTACAGATTCTTGGCTAGCAAGCTTTGGGGAATGTTCAAACAATGGTAGAAAAGGTTCGAACAGTTTTTGGATCCGTTGATATTAACAACGATTCTTAGACAACTTCATCCTATGTATTGATTATCGATTTTTCGAAGAATGTGGCTCTTGATTTTACAGATTTTCTCCTGCTGGCTTTGGAGTCGAATCAAACGTTCTTCCGGAGAGGTCCAACAATTTTTGTTGCACTTTATATTTTCAAGGGACTTAATTTTGTTCATTGAATATTGATTTTTCGAAGACAATGGCTCTTGATTTTACAGCTTCCTTTCTATAGGTACTTCTAACGAATCAAAGGGTCTTCGAAAGGCCGAATGCTTTTTTTTGATGCTTCGTTGTTAAAATTATATGAAATTCAAATCCATCATTTATTATTTGCTCATTTCGGAAGTTTGCCAACGATATTGGCAAAAGGATGAATGACACCAAGGCGCAGGATGTTCCTCGAAATTTGCACGAAGACGTTTGCACTCATCCACAGATCGATTCGAGTCGTTGTGCTTTGAGGCGAGTTAAGTATGAGGACTATTGGCTTTGAACGGTCCCCGAAGTCTAACACCCTCGAAATCACTCTTCCTCGTGTATGTATATTTACAAACGTCGATCGAGATGCATCTCGAGTTGCATGCATTGATGTTTACATAAATATATATATATATTTCTATGTGTATAAATGTATATCTACAAATGTCCGTTATACAAAGGAGCAAAACTGCACAGGAGATCAAGCTCGCTGATCTTTCGATATCGTTCGTGGAGCTCTGGCTACTTTGTTGCTCAGCAGCGATCGATATGTGTATCGAGAACGGAACAAAGGTGCAACGCAAACTCGTGCTGCCCTGAATGGTCGCGTCTTCGAGAACACCGATATAAAATAAAAATAAAAAACCAACTGCCGTCCACTTTTACATTCAGCTTTAACCCACTCTGCCCATAAATACACATAAATATTCTCATAAATCGTGTCACACCGGGTGCGTTACAACGCTTCGACAAGACCAACAATGAGGGGGAAAAAAGATGAAGGAGGGGGTTTCGATATTACAGGGTTGTAAGTCATCAGGATTCTCTTGGAGGGTATGTGCGAAGGAGAATATATGCTGCTATGGGGATTGTAAGTTCCCCTGAAGCTTGAGGGCGAACCGGAATTGATCATTTCTGATATCAGCGCTGATGTTCCTCATTTATTTCCAGGCCTTGTTCACCTTCTGCTGATACAAGCTCGTTTAATTCGCTTGGAAATTAATGCGATGGGGCGCTTTGGCAATTGCAGAACTTTAATGCGTGGACGTAAAGAATAATCGTCGTCTATTGGAGTATTTTTGGTGATCGTCCTTTGGTTCACTCGTAGTAATAAGTATTTGTCAGGGTAGTCATGATCATCATCTCTTTTGATTCCTTCCATCATCCGTTAGATCGTTAATGTCAGAAGTCCAATGAAGACTTTTGGTAAATTTTGTTTAAAAAAAAGTCGGATGCAGCGCAAGCACAAGAGGGTTCCTCCCATTGCTACATCTTCATTTCTTCAGCTCTTCCTCTCTTTCTCTCTCTCTCTCTCTCTCTCTCTCTCTCTCGGCGCTCACATGGCCCGCTATCTTCCGGCCCGGCTGATAGCGATCAGCTTGTTAAAGTCTTGTTGCGAAAGGGAAACGCGCTTCGAGAGATTACTTCTTCCTCTTCTGCTTCTTCCACTTCTTCTTCTTCTTCTTCATCTCCATCTTCATCTTCTCATTTCGCAAGAAAGGCCGAAATGTGGTATATAGAGTTGGGAGAGCGAGTCGGAGCCTTGGTGAACTTGGTAATTGTACGAGAGCCTCTTTTCCTCTCTCTCTCTCTCTTTCTCTTTCTCTCTCTCTCTCTCTCTACTGCCTGAGAGATGTGGAGGCTCAAATTGCGAGGGAGAGAGCGAAGGCTCAGGGATGATTCAACTCTATCTCCACGGAGGAAGAAAAAGAGGAGGAAAGGAAAGAGGGTCAAACGAGCTCGACATAAAACAGTGAGAGAGGTCACAGGTCTGACGTTTCGGACGTGTGATCGGAAGATAGCGTGAGGTGGGTCCTACAGGGTCCTCCACTTCTTTCGCCCTCCGCTTTGTCCTTGTTTTTGTCCAACGACCCGCCACGATTACAGACGAGGTAATTTTAAAGGGACTCCGAGAAATGCACGCCCATGCACTCGACATTGTCCAAAGCCCGAATTTGGATTTCTTTGAGTTAGCTTGAATATATTTGGGTTTGTTTAGATTTGGCTGGATTGATACGAGCTTGTCTCGCTTCGTTTGGGTTGGCCCGAAGTTTCTTGAACTCATTTAGGTTCTTTTAGGTTTCTCCGGATTACTTGGATTCGCTTTTTTCTTGGTTTGCTTGGGTCTGTTTTCGTTCGTTCGAGTTTGCTGGGGTTTCATTCGGATGATTCGAAGTTGCCTTGGATTGTTTGGGTTTGTTTCAGTTTTCTCCGGGTTTGCTTAGGTTTCATTGGATTTGATAGAATTTGTTTGGCTTCAGTATCATCATGAGACATGTGGAAGATTATGGTGACAGAAGAAAGATTGTTTCTTTTTTCCGAACTCTCCTCTTCCGACTGCTGGAAGTTTCCGGACACTGTGCACTTTGGATCCTAGACGAGCACCACGGAAAGCCACGATATTCAAGTCTATTTGCAAATGAAACATCGGGTCTCTTTCTTACGCTGGAAAGATCGAGGAACGACGCGACTCTTCCTGCGAGTCTCCAAAGAGATCTGCGAAAGACGTCCACGAGACTGGACTACACGGAGCTTTTTGCTCGAGAGTCACTCACGTCCCTGACGTGAGAAGGAACAGGATTACGTGGAAGATAAGGCTGATGAAGAATGGTGGAGAGAGAGAGAGAGAGAAGAAGGTTAAAAAGTGAGCAAGAAAAAGAAGATGGAGACGAAGCCGATGAAGAATGCGCCTGTAGGCTTGAAAGCTGAGATGATGAAGAAGTTGAACGTGGATAATAGGAACTGAACAACGGGCTGGAGAGAAGAGAAAATCTTGGTCCTTTTATTCGTCCTGGAAAGTTTTGATTCAGCTGGTACAGACGATTTCGAAATTTGCTGGTTACGTCACGCACAGACATTTTTCAATTTCTTTATCTTTATCCTCATTTTCCTATCAGGCGTTTTTAGACCACGTGGCTTGATAAAAAATGAAAAAAAGTTGTTCTAGAATCAACGCCGATTTAATTGATACGACTAGAAATCGTATTTATTTTGAAAAACATGTTTTGTTTTGTTGGTTGGATTTACAGTGTAGAATGTTTAATTCAATATTTAACAAAGATTTTGACAACATATCAAAACATAGATTTTTTAAATTTAATTTCTTTTTATTTTCTTTTCTATTTCTCAAAAAACTGCATTTCTCAAAGTAAACAAAATTATAAAACGATATATAAACAATTTTTGCCTTTGACGAGAAATGAAGTTTTTTTTTATAACCTAGCCATTTTCCCGACATTCCAAATTTCAACAAAAATATCCAATTAAATTCAAATTTTACACTAAACATAGATTTTTTATTAATTAAATAATTGCTAATTCTACAGTTAACCATTTTCTTTCATCGAGAAAAAAAATCGTACTTCCCAAGACTACGAACCAACCACCTCCAAAATTTCCATTTTCCCATGTCGCTGTACTCGTCAGTTATGAAAAATATTGAAAATCGTAATTTTTTGGGCGAGAAAAATATTACGAATTCGTTGTGGTCATTTTTTGTTTAAATCCCGCCCCTTCAAGTCCGCCCTTTTTCTGCCCAATCCTTTGTCTATTTTTCAAAATCGACCACTGTTGTGCCCGTGCCTAATGAATTTTCTACGTTCGCCTCAACCCTTCGTTAGACCGTATATCAAAGGATACACAGGTAAATCGAACGGTACGACTTGCTGGATCCTGAAGAGTCTCGAGGCTGCGGTGAGTTATGCTATTTTCAAGTTGATCCTTAACAAGCAGAAGCTTTTAGCACGACTATTTCAAAGATGGTGGCGAGATGTGAAAGATCCTTGGCCCAATACACACAAATATATATACAGTCATGTTCAAAAGTGTTAGACAACCTGGAAGTATTCTATCCGGAACAAAAATAACCGTGTAAACAAATGACCAAATTATTTAAAAAAAAAAACAAAATTAAAGCCACTGGTGTTCTGTAAAAAAAAATATTTTGACTGAACATTGAAATAATTATTTTTGAAAATTCAACGTGCGATTTTACGAAGTGCCAAAGTCGTGAGAAAAACGAAGTTTTTTAAACGTCCTACCGGGCGTACAAAAAATCGTGGAAATAAAAATAAAAAACAAAAATAAAGCTGAATTCTTTCGAAATCCTGTTTCGTAAATCGGTGTATGTTTTTTTTTTCATCGAGATATTTGATTTTTTGTCCGGACAGGAAACTCACAGGGAGCCTAATACTTTTGAACAAGACTGTATATATATATACACAATGGCCTGCTGACTTTCAGGTATATCTCTGCTCGGTATCTTTAGGATCTGATCTTACAGCAGGTATGTAGAGGAAGAAGGATGTAGGGAGTGGAAAATGAGCTGGTCAGGACCAAGAGTGCATATATTTTTGGTTGGAAAAAAAAGCGAGTTTTGTGGGTGAAAAGAGAAGTGGGGGGAGGGGCAGAGAGGTGAAGAATTGGTGAAGGTGGCGAAAATTTCAACCCCCCCGGCGCCTAGGGGTATATATATCATGTGGCGCCTGCTCCTTTGCCTTTTTCTTTTTTCTCGTACCTTCGTTTCTTCACCTTCTCACCTTTTGGCCATTCCTCACGGAAATGTGGGTGTATATATGTTTATTAGGGTATCCCTATGGGCACAAGATTTTCTTGGGATTTTGAGCAGGATTGTAAGATGGGGAGAAACGATTTGGAAAAAAAAATGTTGCCCTTGTAAGGGAAAGTTTAATTTATCTCTAAAATATAATATTATAATAACTTTTTTTAAATCGTACATTTATATTTTTAAATATATATGACCAAAAAATATCAACAATTATACGTATTAACACACAAAAAAAAGAAAAAATGTAATTGCCTTTTTTTTTAGAAAAATGATTTTCTACAAAGTTATTTTTAAAAGAATTTTTTATTTATTAATTTTTTTAAATTCTTTTCTAAATTCCTTGATTTTATTGTTACACATACGTCAAGTAAAAATAGTCCACGTCTCATCAGGGAAATTTCATTCGAACGAAAGAGAGAAATTGTGAAAAAAAAAATTTCAAAAATTTGATCCCCTCGATTTCAGCTAGAGAAAAAAAAAGCGATCGTACGAATTTATTCGTTAATACAAGTGCAGACGCCTCAAGTTTATTCCTCGATGGACTTAATTCCCATTAATTTCGCGTCGATCCGCTCGCCCGAGTGTCCGATGGGAAGAAGAGAACGAAACTGCTTTCCCAATGGATTTGCATACGATCGCGAATATTCGTTGGCGTGAAAAACGTCCGGTGCATCCTGCGCTTGCGCCTCGCAGATTACGCTGATAATTTAGCGTCGTTTAGAATGGACACATGACGTGGAAAAAAGGAAGAAACGGAAGAGAGGACTTTGAAAGAAACAAAGTTTCCTTTTACACCTGGTAGCTGAAAGAAGGGGAGAAGGAGAGAGAAAGAGGTTGACGTTCAACGGTAAATGTTCTCGCTGTTCGTGCACAAGCGAGTGACAAAAATTTTAACGCCTTAATGTATTCAAAGTGTGAGAGTAGCTCGCGAGAGATTAACCGAGAAGGGAGGAAACCCGTGGAAGACGAGCTCCCGTTGAACATCCCCACAATTACGCCCAATGGATTGCGCTTGAGCCGACCATAAGCATCCGATATACCGGGTGTCTCGTTGAAAGTGTAACGCTCCGATAAGTCGTTAAATAAACGTCGTACCGAAAAAGAGTTGAAGCAAAAGTTGTTGGGTTTGGAAGGTACGAAGAGCTGGAATCTTTGATTCGACCTTGAGAATAATATCCAAGGTCAGGGCAAGGTCAAACTCGAAATTTCAAAGGGTAGTGATATTTTATTTTGGTTATTCTTGTAGCTGGGATAAAAAGCTTTTCGAATGATTCCTGGTATTTTTTTGATACAACGATTTTTAAGGATAATTTTCAGCGGCCGAAAACTTCGAGTCGCGTAGCTCGAAGACTAGGGGATGAAAGAATAATGAATTATAGTGTTTTGAAAAGCTCGCGAGGTAACTTATGAGAATACGTGATAAAAAATAGTGGTTTGCATTTAAGATTTTTATGTTGATAACCCTGTGACCTTGGATTTCACTGATAAGGTCGAAATGACATTGCTATCTTTTGGTCCCCTTGAAACTGAAATACTTTTGTTTGGAACGTTTCTTTCACGGAGGGCGCGTTTATCTTGATTTTTTATTGGAACACTTTCAACCGCACACCCTGTATAAGTGCTCCACAAAAATTGAGAAAAATACGGCCGCTACGCCTCTGGAGAGGAGAAGAAAAATGAAGCTGATAAAAGTTTTCCTCTCGTACCGTTTTCCTATAAAGACTGTAATCATCCCCTTTTTATTATAATTATTATCGATTTATTAGACGCGATCGGTATAGGTCATTATCGCCGTTGAACGTACGAATCCCGTATACCGTTGTCGCGAGAAATTCCTGGCCCATTTGCGCGATTACTGAAACGCTTCGAATCGAATTAACTTTAATCCATCATGATTACGTTGCCAAGCTGACGATTATCGAATTTGCTCATGTTGAAAATGAGACACTCGAGATCATACGGAGCACCGATTTATGGAGCGATTCGCATACACGCATTCGCGATGAGTACACTCCGAATCGAACGACACCACGAAGTCGAAAACTCCACGGGATGCTAATTCAATCGTGTCGAATTGTAATATCGTTCCAACTGTCTGGCATCTTTGGAAATCGATTTTATTTCGGATTCGAAAAAAAATCGATTTATTTCGATATTATTAGGATGTCCTGGTTGGATATTCTTGATGAAACTTAACGGAAAATCTGCAATTAAATGGATAAGCCACCGTAGAAAATTTTAAAAATGGTAAAGTCTTATTTAATATTATTTATTTTACGAAACACGTTTTTTTTTTTTGTATTTTCAATTACCTGGATATTTTAAATTGTTCAATACTTATGAGATTGTTAATAACTTGAATTATCCATTTTTCCATTTAAACAATAGCTCCTATTCTTCAATAATAATATATATTTAAAAATCATCATTTCTTCGCTTAAATAATAATTGCTTCTTTCAAATAATAATTCCTACCAATAAATAATCATTCCTTTTTCAAAACAATACTTCTTCATTTTAAATAATAATATATTTTTTAAATCAGCAACGCCTTTATTTAAATAATAATTCTTTCGTTTAAATAATAATACGCTCGTTTAAATATTTATCCCCACATAATTTATTACTGTTTACGAATCGATTATCTTTTTCCTCGATTTTTAAGGAAATAGCGAGAGAGATAGTTGGAAAGTGAAAGAGAGAATACAAAGGACATTTTTTTGACATGGCCTTTTATATTCTCGTTCCGCCCTTTCTCGCCCTTTGTTTTCCCACCCGTTTCTTCACTGGACCGAACATCCTATATATATATATATATATATATATATATATATATATATATAAATATAAATGGGCACATTGCCGGCCTCGTTATACTTCTTTTAAGCCGTGTCCTCTTCTCTCGTTCTTTCTCTCTTTGACCACTGGTTATTTTAATTGGATCTTCGCCGAATCCCTTTTTTCGTCGAAGCCGCGGCTTTTCTGTGCCCTTCGTAACCCGCAACTCTGAGATTTACCGTTGGAAAGTGATCGGGCCTAGAGCTTCGTGGTTTCTCCAATGGACATACGACCTTCTGACTCTCAGCTAATCGATCGTATGTATTGGGTGGGTAAGCTTGTATATAGGATCCCTCGTCGTTTTCTCCGTGCTCGACGATATGCCCATTGCTTTTTGCGCTTCTGGTACGTATATAGTGCCTTCCGAGCGCAGCATCTTCTGGACGACTTCCATGGGGGGAGGCCTTGAGATACCTGCTTCGGATCCTCCGTTTCATTCTTTTTCTCGCTGTCGTTTATTCTCTTTGTGCTATTTGCTTTCTCTCTCTCTTTCTCTCTTTCTATCTTTTTTGCTTTATTAGGCTTAAGTCCTAGTCACTGCGACTCGCATTATAAATATTTTTTTTATTATTATTCTTGTGTTTGCGTTATTTGATTTTTTGTATTATTTTTTAGTTTATTAATTTCGAAGTTATCGTGAATTAAGTCCTAGTCACTACGACTCTATTAATTTCGAAGTTATCGTGAATTAAGTCCTAGTCACTACGACTCTTATTATATATATATTTTTTATTATTATTCTTGTGTTTGCATTATTTGATTTTTAAATTATTTTTTAGTTTATTAATTTCGAAGTTATCGTGAATTAAGTCCTAGTCACTACGACTCTTATTATATATATTTTTTTTATTATTATTCTTCTATTTGCATTATTTGATTTTTTAAATTATTTTTTAGTTTATTAAAAAAATAATAAAAATTATTTTTTAATAAACTAAAAAATAATAAAGCTCGCTTCTTCCTCTCCCTTATCCGTTCCGAATTAAATCCCCTATTCCGTAAATCCGGAACAATCCCGTTTCTCCCGTTTCTTCGATCTTTCCAGAGAGAAACAATTTTCATCGAATAATGAAAAAGACCAATCAGCGATCTGTAAGCCTGGGGATAATGAATTTGTAAACGATCCTGAATGTTCGGTGAGACCGGCCGCTTAATTGGCCAATGTTGGAGACTGTCTCCGAGCTCCAAGGCATTTTCCGCATCTCCGAGATCACGGTGAACAGTGAACGCAAATGAGAATCCGGATTAGATCCGATTCTCGAGAGGACCGAGAAACGGCCATGCAGTTAAGGGCAGCTGGGTGTAGAGTAAAAATTCGTAAAATTATCTCCTGTACCGGAAGAACACGCGAATACGAGATATATTGTTGATTATCTTCAAACGAATATTTTTTCTCAACCGTCGCCATTTTGTTTTCCAATAAAACAAAAATGAAACGAAATAGAAAAAAATGTTTAAAAAAAAACACGATTCAATAAAACCCAATTCTGTCCAATTTCAATTGTTAATTAAATTCTATTTTAAATAAAGTTTAATCAATTCGTAAGCACGTCGTACATGGTTTCATTCGACCTGATCTCGTGCCGCCATTTTCAATGATTTTTTCATTGAAAAAATCGAACGTCACTTTTCAGTGACGGAAGAATGCAACTGGCTTCGTACTATTTCCAAATATTATTTATTTTACGTTAAAAAAAATCTTTTCAAAAGTCATGCATTTTTGTTTTTTTTTTAGGTTTTAGAACGGTATGCAAGGCTTTAAGGGGTTAACCGAATACTAATAAACAACGAAGCGCCACCATTTGGGAAATGAAGATACGTGGATCTTTTTTTACTTGCCTCTCTCTTTTTATCTCTCGCTCTTTTTTTTCTCCCTTCGAGATTACCACGGTGAGAGAGATATTATGCTTCTTCTCACGACGGGTGGCCACTCGATGTGCTCGAGAGATGAGCCGCAGTTCAGGGATCTTAATTCAACTTGGCTTTTCCCTCTGCCTCTGTCTCTTCCATCCTACCTCTGTTTCTTGGACTCCAGTAGCATCTGGATTAACTTAAAAACTGATCTAATTTGATACTTTTTGAAATTTGAAGTTCAACGAGCTTCGGTGTTAATGGCGTTTCCACTTCCGGTCAACAATTTATCGATCTATTCCCATCACTGGGACTCTAAAGTATCTCGACAGTTTCGTCGGCTTCTTTTTACCCTGAACCTTAACAAGTGACATTTTTATAAATGAAAAATAAAAATATCAAAATCGTTTATTACCTCGAATTGAATAGAAACATTTCCCTATTTTTGTTTCCTTTGATTTATCAATTACAACGTTAGCAATTACAAAGTTACAAAGTTAGTTTGGATTTTTAAATTGGCAAATTTTTAATTTTCCAATTTTTCAAAAATTGTGCAGATTGTTTTTTTGCATTTTCCCAGTCCAATTTTTCACTTTTGGCAAAAACTCGTGCATATTCGTAATCAGCGGAAAATTTCCGATCAAATAGACCCTTTTGAGAGGTTAAAAACGGGAAAAAAATTTTTCGACTCCCCCCGGCCACTTTCCCAGAATCCTGAAAATCACGAAATTTCAAGAGGTCGTAGAATAAGCTTCTCTTATGCTATGGAGGTTCAATGCGAGGGTCTGGGAAAGGTTTTTGCCTAACTTAAATAATGGCGTTGGATTCGTATCGATATCTCTTATAGTTTTCCCGGAAAGTCCACCTGAAAAATCGGAAAAAAAGAGGCAAAGGGGTATGTATGGAAAAATTTGCAAAAATCGATGGTCCAACTTTGAAAT
>JAPYZI010001644.1:0-30201 GCA_030523105.1 Ophioninae sp. A BG-2022a
CCAGTTGAAAAATCGCTAAAAAAAACGCAAAGGGGTATGTATGGAAAAATTTGCAAAAGTCGATGGTCCAACTTTGAAATTCTGCCAAAAATCGAAAAACCATCGGATTTTAATGATTAAAAAAGCATTTTGAAGGGAAAATCATAACAAAGAGATTGAGCACAAAATGGACTGTGAAATCCTAAAGGAAAAAAAGTTATCGATGATATAGTAAAAAAAACTTATTTTCCCCAAAAATCCAACAATTTTTTGGATTTTTAATATTTTTTTTATTGGTCCCTTTCGATGTTATTTTATCTCCTGAGCACGAATCCACCATTTGATTTGCGCTAAACCCTCAATTTCTACGGAAAAGTGTCAAAAAAATATCCCCGAAAGGTTTATCGCATTTTCCCAGCCTAATTTTGCACTTATCGGTTGACACACATACATATACTTGTGTGTGTTTTCGTTGCAACCGCGAACTACGCGCGCTTTCCTCCACGCTGCGCTTCAACGAATCCACAAGTACATACAAACACAAACACACATGCGCCCACGCTCAGCGCGCGACAACTGTCCTGCCTCGATTCTTTGCCCGAAAAGACTCTTTGGCCGAATTCGCGTGCGGGGCGCCATCCGTCGGTAGTGTCTCGCAGCGCAAAACTACAAAATTGTCACTACCGAGGTAATGAGGGGCCGCGTCGAGTTTTTATTTTTCTTATTTTATTTCATTCGTAAGAAAAGATTTCGATTCATTTCCCTATTTTCGAGGAAAAATGGGTTTATAATTGCGATAATAAAGAATAAAAAAGCTTAGAAGAAAATCGTGTACCAGTTTTTCGGATCCCGTATAGGTGATGGAAGTTCCTCCTGCACTGGCGTGTCAACAAGTCTCGGTAAATCGCGAAATTGCATTCTTGATCGTAACTAATGGATCGACTTCTTCGGACGAAATTGATCCCCGAACTATCGTATTTCCTCCGTGATGCTTCAGTTTCAGTGCACACCAAAGCGAAAACCAACACGAACGAAAGTAGGTTCCTCGTAAACAACTATTGGGTTTTGTTAAATTGACACCGCTAATGGCCTGTCCTCACAAGTCGAAAAACTGAATTACAATCAGAGTCGACAGTCGATAATGTCGGTTCCCAGTTCTAGCAGAAATTTCGTAAGTCGGCTGGTTTTAGCAGTCGGTAAGTTATCGACACGAGACAGATCAGTAACTTTCCTACTGCCAAACCCAATTCTTAAGGCATCATATTTTGGACAAAAAAAGGATCACGATTTTTTCCCTTTCAACCAAGAGTAACGAGTATTTTTCATTTTTGGAAAACCCAAAAGAATGATGTATCGTTCGAAAAAGGATTGAACGTCAAATTATAATCGCCAAATTCACACGGCTAGTTGGGTGGCAGGACGTAGTTTTGTAACCGCTGGAGCTGTCCCTACTTTCAACGGGCGGCGCCTGCGCCCTTTCACAACGTTCTGAAATCTAGTATCTTCCTAGATTTCAGCACTTTGGCCCCCGTCGGCACCAGTTGGTGGACAGATTTGTGATCCTTCAGTGTAGAAGATCCAGACGAAAACAGTACCAAAAAGTTCGCGATGGACATTTGATAATCGCGTTACGAAGCGATCGACGAATTCGAACGCTTCGAATTCGTCAATTAGCTGTAACGATCCCACGCGTGTAAATTACATGTAGGAAGCTGTCAAAACGAACGGATCTCCTCCAAAATGGATTTGCTTTACGCAGTTAGCAAAAAAAGCGCCGGAAAGTATTTCCCTCATCACGACAGGTACTCCAATAACAACATTCGTCTTTTTTCTTTCGATCGTAACATAACTCGTTCTGACGATCTTCGAATCGCGAAAGTGCCAGTTTACTCCACAACCCAAACAAACTTAAGAAAACTTTCGACAACTTTAATTCAAAACGAACATTTTCGTGTGTGGTTTTTTCATTATCTGTACATACGAAGATCCATTTTTAACAGCCTTCACGACGGGTCGTCCCTGTGTTCGCTGTCCAGCCGTAACATAGCCGCGTTCACTAGGACTACGGAACTCGACGATGTCGGCGGAAAAACTTGGGGCTCCCATGTCTACGTCTGTGATCTCAATATGCCATGGCACGCTCACAAGTAAACGATTATTTCATTATCGAATAAAGTAATCGAAAAACTAACCTCAAAAAAATTCTAACAAAACAATATTTACCCTGATAAAATTACGAAACTTTATTTTTTACTTATCAGTAACCCAAACAAACCCCAACAAACTCATCAGTAACCCAAATAAAGCCAAACAATCGGACGAATAAAAAAATTTTTATCATGTCAAATCTCCCACGGTCAATTATGAATTTCTTTCAAAGGATCCTATCCAACCGTAATCCAATAACGGCATTGGAATGGGATTTGCCAGGCGGCAAATTGGTGATAGCTGATTCTGCGGGATGTGTTCAATTGTGGATGTTCAAAGACCATATCCTGAACGATTGGTCGCTCATCGGTACAGCAAACTTCGCGGGTGAGCCGATAATTGGCGCAGCTTGGTTTCACAACGGCAAGAAAACGGCGCTCGTTACGGAGAAGAAAGACAGCGTCCATTATAGCGAGAAGTTCAATAATTTGTTATTCGCTCCGTCGGTGAGGCAATTCGGAGGCCGAGCCGCGGAAGGTGTGCTGGTCGTTTCGGCGACTGGCATGGTCGGCGCTGTTATGATCACTCGTGACATTCAAAATCCAGTTTGCTTCGCCACCGAAAGTCTGGGCAGCACGAGACACAGGATAACCGCTGTTGATCTTTGTTATGGAAAAAGTAAGCGTTTTTGAGGCTATGAAATTTTTGATACGGAAGGTATTTACGAAAATGTCAATATTGCACAATCAGTCAGATATATATTTATTGTTCATTTAATCTGTCACGTTTGTGTTGCTCTACTTTAATGTTCTTTAAATTTTCTGAAAACTGTTCTTTATATTTTCATTCAGATCGAAACGAATTTTTTTGCTATTTTATTTATAGGTTATATGTTCATGCAATTGAATTAATTAATTTTATTTTTAATTAATTTAATAAAAATATTAATTTTTCCTCATCATAGATCTTCTTTTCTTCCAGACGGTCATTTTCTCGTCGCTGTCAGCAGCGGAAACGTATGTCTGCCGATACGATGTTACAGAGTTCTCGTTCGCAAAAACGACGAAAAGTGTAGTATAACCTCTCAAGCATTGCCCAGTTTTTTTCTGCAGGACGGAGCCCAGAAAGACCTTAGTTGTGAGTTTTCCATTCTATTAAGTTTCCAATTCGATACACCTAAGTTCCAATATCGCGTATTTCAATACTCCAACATTTTCCAGGTACGAGTGTTACCCATCTGAAATTCGTGGTGCGTGAAGACGCGGATTCACTGGTCGTAGCGGCGAATAGTGACAGTGGTGGTTTCGTCGAAGTGTGGGAACTGCGAGAAAAGACCCAACCTGTTCACAAATTGTTCCAACCGAAAACACTGGAGCCCTTTAAAACCGTAGTAAAGTATCAACGACAAGAATAGAACAATTACCAAGTACTTTCGATTTCTCGTACTCTCCTCTTTTAATTTGAGCTGATTCCACAATCTCATCATTTTATATATATCTTAGCTGTTACTTCAGTATTTTATTTAGAAAAACGTTCTTCCGGTTTCTTAATTGATCAATTATCAAGCATCCGGATAGAATATTTGTTACGGATTGTTTGGGTTCTCTTATACGGATAAAAAGATGTTGCAAACGCATTGATGATGATAATGATGATAGAGTTTATTATGTCCTGTTGATACTTTCATGCTAAAATACAAAATAAATACAAAACGAAAGAAATTAAAGAAACAAAGTTAGAAATAAAGACGTATAATACTGAAAATAATAATAATAATAATAAATACCTTTAATATTAAACAATGTAATTTAACAGCCTTATTAAATGATAACATTAATAAATAAGTATAACCTTATTAACATTAATAATAATATTTTGTTTTATTACATCACATTATTACTACTTTTTACCCCTATTATCAATAATAACAAATAATACAAAAAATCAGTAGTAACAAAAAAGTTGAAGTTGAATTAACAATGAAGTGTAAAATTACATCGATCGCCACGTTTGTTCAAAGAATAATAATCAATTATGAATTCAACAGCTCTGGCAGCACCAATCTCAGTACCGATCTCAATCACCGGTAACTGCAATAGCGACGACAAAAGTCTCCATAGTGACGACTCTACCACCACCTAGTTACGTGATAATAACACTAGCCGATTCATCGGTGCACTGTTTGAACCGTGATTGCCTCAAGGAAGTTGCGTATTCGTCATTGAACATGCCTTGGAGGCAGGACGAGCCAAGTGCCAAATACTCACGGAATACGGTTTCGATATCGCACATCGACGTTTCCTGGCTCGGATTTGTATTATTGGCTTGTGACACCCAAGGCAATCTCTATTTGTTCAAACTGCTGCCTGACGGAGGTACGAAAAAAAAAAGGTTCACTTTTTATCTCCATGAAATTGATTTTTTTTACCGGTCGTTTGTTTATTTTTTATCAGGACCCACCGTCACACTGAACTACGCTTGTACGCTTCTTGAATACTGTTTGGTCACTGGACTCGACTGGCTAGATCTCTTGTTGTGCCTCAGGTCGTCAATGATCGAAACACTTTGCGAGAGACTCGACGCTTCGTACAACAGACAAACGCCACCTACCCAGCAGTATCATTACATACAATTCTTATGCATTAAAACGTCGCTCTACAGGTGAGGACAAAAATTGAAAAAAAAGAAAAAGAAAATGGTATTGGGAAAAAAGGTTTTTTTCTAACGTTTTAGGATTAATTGTTTTTACTTGATTAAAGCCGTAGTCTAGTGGAGTCGGTTTTTTTAAATGCTTTTTTGGAGTTTTCTGTTTTTTTTTTTTTTTTTTTTTTTTTTTTTTTTTTTTTTTTTTGTTTTTTTTTTTTTTTTTTTTTTTTTTTTTTTTTTTTTTTTGACGAATCATTGAGAAAAAATCTAAATTTTGACGTTTCATGAAATCAAATATCTGTATTTTTTTGACGAAGCGTTAAACAAAAATTTACAATATTGGGTAATCATGATGACCGAATAACTAATTTTTATTAATCGTTCGCAGAATGCTGGTGAACGGACAGAACAAAGCGGCCGATTTGTCGTCCCTGCTGATGGTTCACAGCGTCGCGACGGCGTTCAAGTCGCTTTTGCGACCTTCCGATTTGATATCTCACGACAAAGGACCCGCCGAGAGCCTTGGTGCCGTTATCGTCAATGACGCGATAACGGACGTCGACAAAATTCTTCTTCATCTCGATCCGAAAGAATTTACGGTTGAACCGAGCACCCTCCAATCGCTGCAACAATTGATACAATGGGTCGCCGATTTGGCGCTGAATCTGCTCGCTCGATTGCCCGAGCAACGAATGCAAATCAAATCCGGCGGGGTAAATATCGACGGGCCAAAATCCAACTTTTAACCCTAACAAACACAAACGGAAATCCAAACAAACTTTTGGCCACGATGAAATTATCAAAACCGACGTTCATTCAATTTTCTTTCGATTTTCATCGCAGTATGAGTTGCTGAAAGATCACAAAGCTCTGAACACGATACGCGAGCTACTCGTCATCATCAGGATATGGGGACTTTTGAGACCCTCGTGCTTGCCCGTTTTCCTTCGAAGCGCTGACAATCTCGACGTTTTGGCTCGCCTCTTTCGCCTTCTCTCGAAACTCGTTCAGCCCAATAGCGACACCCAGCAGCCCCAGATCGACGATTCTCTCATTGGTGGGTTTCCTCAAAATTTCAAAAATACTCTTTTCGGCACTGTTGCTCTATTAATCATTATTAGGTGTAGTAAAAAAGAAATCCATGATTTTTCCGATAGATAGATTTAGAATAGCGTTGGAAAGATGAGATTTCGTGCCAAACGAACTTTTGCGACAGTTTTGTAATTGATTGACTCAATTTGTGATTGACGTCAAAAAATAATGGATTTCTTTTTCCTACACCTAATATTATTATTATTATTAGTATTTCAGTGAAACTCATCCGCTAGAACGCTTCGTCGACAACTCCTGGTTTTTTTTCAAAAATGTAAAAAATAGCAAAAATGGCGTTCTTTTGTTATCCGTTTCGAATAACTGAAGGACTTTTCATGAACGGCTAGAAGTTGTGATGAACTGAAAAATGAATTAATTTTTTTCGGAAAAAGAGCATTTGGTTTTGAAAGAGGAGAAAACTATCAAATCCTTCTAGATTCGTTTCCCTTCCTCGTTTGGTTTGCGAAATAACCGGTATTTCGAAATGACCGCATTGGTCCCTCGAGTGCCCACACCCCCCACGAGGGAATTCGTTTATCGTTTAGTGTAACCGCGAGGAAGTTCGATAACGCGCGCCACTTCCCGGACATGAAGTGACGCAAAGTGAGAAAGAGAGAAATAGAGTATTACATTTACATCATTCATATCCAATTTCGCGATGATATCAGAGCTAGTCGTGATAAGTCGACAGGAGCGAGAATGTCGAGTAAATTAGCGGCGCGACACAAGTCCTCGTTGACGTTGAAATCGCCGGTCGAAAGATCATCTCCGAGGAAGATCGAAGCTTGGGAAGAGAAGAGTGAAAGAAGCTACAAGGATTTTCGAGTGGCGATATATCCGTTCATTTTTTGCTTGATTTTCTTCATTCATTGGATCATCGTTTGTCCCTTGATATGGGCACTTCTCTATCGCACGGAATTTTCCGACGGTTGGCCTCATCATTGGCCCTATCTTTACTGGCTTGTCGCTTTCTTCGTTTGGTTAATCGTGATGCTGGTTCTAATAGCTTCATGGCGAAAACGCACCAAGGAAACCTTCGCGTCCAGTCGAGTCTTCGGAAAATCAGTTGAACCCAGCTACGGCACAAACGTTGAATTCGTACAACCGGATACGTTACCTTTGAGCAACTTGTGCCGCAACAATGGGGAATCCTCTACGAACCGTCGCGAAGAAATACGCAGCAAGAGGAAAAAACAATTGGCGCCCCTTGTCATTCATCGCAACATGTCGGGACTCGCCAATACCGAAAATCCTGGAGAAGTTAAAATCGAAATTCCAGGATCTCCTGATCACCGAGTCGATGAAGAGAGGACAGAAAAAAGTGGCAATTCTACAGCGTACGATAAGACACCTCATAAATCCACTTCCGATCCAACGGAGACGCCTCTTTCACCCAGGGAATTGTTCTTCATTGATCTTATTCGCAACGCTGATAAATCGTCCGATCATTCGACAATGGGGAAATTGAGCGATTCCCAAACTACCGATGGAGAATCTTCCTCGTACTTCATCGCCAACGTCGAAACTCCTGTAGAAAACAAAAACGAGATTTTCATCGAAATCCAAGAACCGGAAGTCCCTATAAAGCGGTTCGAACGGATTGAAGAAACTTTTGAAAAGCCAGAACTAAGTGTCGCGAAAGAGGGTTCTAGCATGGAAGAACGAGTGAAGAAAAATATGGACGATTCTCAATGAGTGGAAGAAAACTTTTGTAGAATTTAAGATTTAAGGATAATAGTGACTGGACGAAGTTTCTTTGTGATTTTTAAGTTATCATTTTTACATCAGCTGCTGACCTTTGGACGATCCATTTTCAACTTTCCGCTTATTGGTATAACTCAGTCATTGATGTCATTACAGACGACTGTTGCTTGCTACCGAACGAAATCATGATACCTCAATTCCATCAAGGGAACAGCATAACTGCACTGGCAACCCCTGTTATCTTCTATCAGAGCCTACCATTGCAGGTAAACAGATAGGGATGCTTTCATCGCGATCTTTTTTGCCAACATTGCTGTTTGACAAAAGCGTGCACAACGAAACGCCCAAACTGTTTTGAAAAAGAAATTAAAAGAAAAATGAGCACACAGTTGATGATACAAGCACTGATGCTTCGTCGTCATTTTTACTTTTTACAAAAAGGATTTTGGTGGAATCGTTTTGGCGTTTTCGTTCGATCCCAACCTCTAATGGATTCAAGAATTCGTTTAGAAACACGATAATCCGTTTTTTGTTTTTTATGTTATAGCTAGAATACGGGCTGGAGCCGGAACAGCTTTTATTTGTACCTGAACTAAATCCCATCGAGGGTTGTATGCATAGTGGACAAATCGTCGATAACATACGCCATCTGTATCTCGGAAAACAACCGCTAGTCGTAAAACAGTGCACGAGGTAGAGCCCCTTCCCTAATAAAAAATTATTAAAAATGACTCGATCAATCGTTAAATCCCATTTGAGTTTTGCTTAAAATTACGTGGGTCGTTTTAGATGCGGCGGCAAAGCTCAAGTTCAAAACATGACGAGAACGGCGGCGATACGAGCATGGGATCAAAGATGGACCAGAGCTTGCCGATGCGGCGGCACATGGAGAGTACACAAGGCCTCCTAATGATCTTCAATTTTTTTTTAGATAATTGTTGCCTCTCGAGGTTATTATCGATAATTGTACAATAAATCATGAATCGTCAACTTTTTACTGAACCAAAACCACTTCGTGATTATTCTTCCTATAGCTATAGTTTTTGTTTTCAGTAGCCGGCTTGGATAGATGCAAAACTGATCGGTAAGTTATGTGCAAAACGTCGCTTTTGAAACACGAAACATTGTATTGCGCATTGTTTTCATTTATGAATTTTACCATCCCTATAAGATATAAAAATTAGACGTTTCGAAATAATTTAGAAGTTTCGATCGATCGACTACAGAATAAACTCTTTCTCGCGACTGTAGCTGTCATTTTATTTCAATCAGAAAGATATGAAAACCCGGCAATATTTTCCCTGCGAAATTGGTATTTGTAGTGTCCTTTTCTGCCGCTCGCAGCGCTAGAAACGCAACGAGCACTTTGTGACGCGAGCATGCGAAACAGCGTACAAACAATCAGCCCACGTGTTTTCTCATGCTCCGCCAGCTTTTGTTTTGTTCTTTCCCAAACAAGCCCCAACAATCAAACCAAACAACCGTTCAATAAATAAACCACGATGAGGAGACTTTCGGAAGAGCGAACGAAGTTGGTGTTCGAAAAGTTAGCAAAATAGTGAGTGACCGTTTGATCAAGCGTCGTTGTATCGCGACTGTAGAGGTTATGTACTTTTGACGCGCCGAAAACTTTATTTTAAAACCATGCAATCGTTTTAAAACGTTTATATATTTTTTGAACTGTTTAAAACATTTTTATTTTAAAAACTCAAAAACTTATCCACCTATTTGAAATTTAATTAATCCAAAAGTTTGTCGTTTCCGAAGTATCGGCGACAACGTCAAAGTGCTGGTCGATCGTCCGGACGGAACTTATTGCTTTCGGGAGAAGAAGGACCGCGTGTATTACGTTTCGGAAAAAATTCTCGGACTCGCGAGTACCGTTGCGCCTGATAATCTCATGAGTTTCGGTACTTGTTTCGGCAAATTCACAAAATCCGGAAAGTTCAGACTCCACATAACAGCCCTCAACTACTTAGCGCCCTACGCGCAGGTCAGCCAAACTCCAACACATCGTGATAACCTCCAAAGCCGAAATAAAGACTAACGATACATGATTTCCACGCAGTACAAAATTTGGCTAAAGCCATCAGCCGAGCAGCAATTCCTGTACGGTCATCACATCTCGAAAGCGGGTCTTGGAAGAATAACGGAAAGTACTCCGCAATATCAGGGTGTGGTAGTCTTCTCCATGAACGATATTCCTCTGGTAAGTAAAACAGTGCCGCTTGAAGATCATACAAAACTGGCGCTCGATTTAGAATCGTTAAGGTAGTCCTCTTGATGCAGACTATTCGTGTAGCAAAAAATGTCTAAAATATGATTTTCCACGATCTCGAATATATATGAGTTAAAAGTAATTAATATTAAATATATGCTTATCTAAGTGAACACAAGTAGTCGACAGTTTCTTATAAATCATTAAGTAATTGATTAATAATCACTGTACCGACTCAATAATCATTTGTTGTCTTATTAGATTAACATGTTGCAAAGTTGCATTTTTTTTTCTTCTGCATATTCAGGCGTACTCAGCTGACGCGGTTTTTCCATGTTTCTTCGCTGTCACGATATTACATAGTGAATTCTGTATCGCTGATCGGAAATTCATATTAAAATCGATATAAATTACAAGATTTATTGACAATCATATTTTTTTATTAGTCTATTAGATTTTTACGTGTTCAATAAATCGTAATCTTATTTTTTGTAAGAATCTTATGGATTTTCTGTTGTATATATCGTTCCGAAGTAACCAGCAGTTTACTTTTTTTCACCTACCGATGCAAAATCGTCTTGAGAAATTCCCATTTTCAAATATTAATTACTCGGAAATGAAATCTATAAGTGTCATTGAAATTTCACGGACTAATTAAATATACTAAAATGAGAAGTATTTTTAAAAAATCACGTCAATCTTATGAATCCACCCACTTCGATAGGATTACCTCAAAACTTGAAGCATCTTCCATTCGTGGCAATTCTTTTAGGGTTTCGGTGTAGCGGCCAAAAGCACGGCGGATTGCAAACACGCTGATCCGATGTCCACTATTTGCTTCCATCAAGCGGACATAGGCGAATACATCAGATCGGAAGATACGTTGCTTTAAGAATGATTTTTGATCCTAGTTAATTGTGACGAGTCTGTACGCAGTCTCGCTTCTTTTTTTAACGGCTATTAAATTCGGGAAGGGCGAATGAATGTGAGTTGAAGCGTAAGTAAATAAAGTGATATTTGAAGTAAACGCTACAGTACAACAATAAATCGATTACGATCGTTAAAATGCAACGATCGATGAGTACATTATGGTTTTGTTTCTTGCTTGAGAATTTTGTTCGTACAAACACTTTTGTATCTTTGATCGAAATTTTTAAGTACGTTGCTTTACGCGATAAACAGTATCAAAAATATAGATAAGCCACACGAAAGGTTTGAGCAAAGTTTTCTACAAGCGGTAGAAAGTTAGTTGACGATTGAGGACGGGATAAAGGCAACGAATCTTGCCTTTGAAAATCGCACTTTTTTCCTACCACAAAAACGATTTCTACGAACCGGTATTATTTTTAACAATTTTTTCAATCGTCAGGCAAACTTGGAATGTTTTACTCTACGTTATCGTACGAGCATTTTTCGCTCGTGCGTAATCTCAAAAAATGGAGAAACGGGACAGTTTCGATCCGAATAATCGAGATCCCAGTCATCAGGTAACGATGGTTAAGTACTGTAACACCGGATATTACGAAGTCCGTTATCTCGGCAAAATACGATCACCTTGGAAATCGAATTCCCAAAATTGATCGGTCGCTCGGTCGGTACATTCTCTCGCGACCACGTCCCCTTCGTTCTTCACCCGCGTACCGTCCAAGCAAAGACCGCTCGCTACGTGGACGATTTTACCTGCCTGAACAAAAAAAAAAGAACAATCGCCATTTTTTGGGTTTGTTTGGGTTGAAAAATAGAAATTATGAAGGAATGTTACGAACTGATTTGGAAATTAGTATTATCGGATAATTCTTACCGCTGTAAGGATCCATTCTCCCTCGTAGCCATCGTCCTGACACTCGGTCATCAGCACTCTCGGATCCGTACTTTTTTCATCTTTGGTGTTGACACTCGCGCAAACTTGTTCCCTTCTCAGCTCGCCGACGTTGCTCAACGAGAAAAACTGTTTTTGAAAAAGCAAGCATTATTGGGTAATTAAGAAAGATAAAAGAAAGAATAATCTTTATGGTAACCAATTTGATATAAATTTCTAATAAACATGAAGGTAACATTTAAAAAAAAGTTAGGTTACTTCTGTTTGTAAATTTAATTAAAGTATTAGACGATGGATCGTCAAAAAGTTAATTTTGTAATAAAATAATACATGGAAGTGTTAAGTGTGTTAAATTATTATTAAAATTTGATATTTTAAATCTATTGGATAATTAAATGTTCCAAATGGCAAAAAAAGAATTTCTCTATTTTTAAATTTAATTAATACGTTAACATCGTCTCATTATTATTAATAGTAAGCCAAAAACTGTGTATATATTTAGTTTGACTAATTCATGATGACTGATTGATCAGTTAATTTGTTTAATTAATTTATTTTTTTTGTTAAGCAACGGATTTCAATTTAACATTTTCATAGTTGTGCTAAATCGTATACCGGAAGTTTTCGTAAATTTCTAAATAAGAAGCCTAAAAAATATTCGCAACTGAAGAAATGTTTTATATAACAATAATCATTACTTTCTTTAAAAAAAATTGAATCCCAAAGATGAAAACTTGAACGATAGACGAAAAAAAGTTGCTCACCTGGCTCGGAAATATTTTTTCGTGGCAAGCATAAAGCCCAAGAAAGTAAGGTTTGTCCTCGTTCCTTTGTAAATTATCCAAACACATATTCCGGTCCCTGAGCTTGACACGACCGTACGCGATTACGTTTTCGTCCGGAATGAATTTCTCGGGGTAGACGTTTTCCAGATACCATTTGAAGCTTTTGCATCCCAGTTTCTCACGTAGTTCAATACGTTCCGTTAAGTCCCCAATGGCCGTAAAATTGCGCTGCCGGAATATGAATAATTTGTGTTTTAAATTATTGGAAATTAAACGTATATCGAGATTAGATTGACATTTAGAATATACTTTTTTAAGAAAATTAGTTGTTTTTTATTCGTTTTATTTTTAATATATTTTTTCATCAAATATTGAGCACTCCCATTTTTAAAAATTTAATTTAATTTTTTTTTCAAAAAAATATAGCGTAGTTAAAAATATTATATTCATATAGGAATAAATTATAAAATAAAAGAAATGATTAATTAACTCCTTATTAATTATTGAATGATAATTAAATAATTAATAATGATTTTATCATTAATAATAATAATTTATCATATAATTAAATAACTTCACGTTTGAAAAATTTCGGAATAAAATTTTAGACCAGTCAAAAATAACCCACGTTCATAGGTTGAGGGTTAAAACGATGATGAAACGTGGGTGTAAACTTACCTCGAATTCTTCACGATGTAGGAAGAAGAGTCTCTTGTAATCGTCCATCCAGACGTGAACGAGCCTCGCCGTGTTTATCCCGTGGGTATCCTTGTCGTTCGGAAATTTGTAGGGATGAAATTCGCGAAAGATGTGGCCAACCCGCGAGCAAGGAACGGCTTCGAGGACACCGCCGCATTGCCAAATCTGATGGTTGAATAAATATATATAAAAATCAAGGTTAAGTGATCGATCGTACGAAAAAAGCATTTTGGTTCCGTAGCTCATTAGGACGCACATAATCAACTCGATTTCGAATAAATCGTGTTCGCAAAGTTATTTACGAAAGTTCATTATTCTTAATAAGAATTATCAATATTTGTCACATTAGATATTTTTTGTTTCATTAAAAATGAAATTTATGACAAAAATTATTAAATTCGAGAACGTTAGGGATTTTTCGAAATTAGATATTTAATTGGAAGCTCTTTTTGTTGTTTTATTTTCTTTTCATGATTATGCGTTATCAGCGAAATTGCGAGAATTCTTGATAGCTACGGAACCCACGAAAGTACACCAAAATACCATAATAGTATTTCCCTCGATTGTATTGACCCACCCTGAACGACATTTCGAGATTTTCCCCGCCCCAACCGTCCATCAATTCGTCGTAGCTTCCGGTCTCCCAAAAGTACGATCTGTCAATCGCGAAAAGTCCACCAGCCATTGTTGGTGATTTAACCGGCGAAACTCTTGACGAACGTTCGCGCAAATCTTTTTCCTGGATGTTGATCCAAGTGAAGTGTCCCGACCAGGTGAAACCTCCGATCTGGAACGAGCTGGTCTCGTGGTCTCGAAGATACTCGAGTGTTTCCTCGGATATGTTATCGATTATGGGCATTACGACGGTATTGGGTTTATCCTTTATCCTCTGCAGTAGTGGTTCGAGCCTGAAAATATTAAGGAGTTATTAACGAATAAAATATGTGAATTTTCAATCCCTGAACATTTCAAATCGCCCGAAACGTCAAACGCGTTTTTTTTCTCAAATCTGTGTTTTCAAAGGTGGTGAGCACGATTTCTTAAAAAGGAATCAACCGATCGGTTCGCAAATTTAACATAACCTTGTCAGATATATTCTTCAGGTATTGATCAAAGGAATAAGATTTTCGATAATTATTTCTATTTTTTTTTCCAACGTTTCAACGACATACAATTCGGTCGAAAATCGAAATTGTTTCCGGAGCCACTGTTTCATCAAAAATGAAAATTTCGACTGTTCCTTCGATCAATACCAGGATTCAATTTCATCGAAAACTTTACCATTTCGTCAAAAACTTCAAAATTCGACAAGAAGAAATATGGATCGAACGAGCACGTACCATTCAATGGCCACCTCGCAATGCGCGTCGAGAAAAACTAGAACGTCTCCTTTAGCGGCTTTGGCTCCAACCAATCTTGCTCGTATGAGTCCTAAGCGCTGATCCGATCTGATCAGTTTCACTTTGTCTCCGAAACGTGTTTCTACGTAATATTCCAATCTGCCACCGAGGTCCTCTACAATGTACCATCGTCTTTTAACAAACAGCAGAACGAAGATATAACACGTTTCTATCGTAGGAGTATTATTAAAAGCGAGAAAAGAAAGGACGCGCTCTATTTCCCATGACATTTTTTCGAGGTTTTCATGAAAAATGTCATTTGGCTCGTCCTCTATGCTGCGTAAAGAAGTAAACCTTCGTCGCTGAAATCGTCCACTAGGATTACTTCTCGCAGGAGTCTCTCGGGCGAACCGTTCAGTACGCTTCTGACCGTTCTAAGCAGAACGCTCCAAGGCTCGTTGTGAAATATGACAACGACACTGGCGCTCGGCAACTCTTTTTCGTACTCGATACTCTTGCAGCTGAAAAGAGTGAATAAAATATATAATAATAATAAAATAAAGCATAAATTAGAAGAAATAAGGTAAGAAGAAAAATGAACTCACAGAGAATCCCGAGGATCGTCGAGTCTCCTATCCAGGGGAACTTTGTCCGATAGCAAAACGTTCAACGCTTTTTTCTCCATGATTTTCTTGGCCTTCTCCAGTTCTCTGCCGTGAAGCATGGCTGGTTTGCCTCCGTCGCCGAGAGTAGGTATGATCTTTGCTTCCCAATCGGATATCCATTTCTCGTATCTTTGAATGGTCAACAATCATACACCTAATCGTCAACTAAGTACACCCAGTGCTTTGATAACGTGGTATTTTTTAATTATAAATTATATAAGTTTTAGTAAATAATTAATTTATCGATTCGACGGACTAAATCGGATTTTTATACAGATGGAAGGCTAATAAATTTGGTTAATCAAAGATCGATCGATTTTGTAGCGAAAATTAGATTTTTAGATAGGTCGGTTTGCGAAAAATTTCGGACATTCAAAAATCTATGCATTTTAATTATTATCATTGACATCGATTCAATAATTATTATTAATTAATAAAAAGATTTCAAAAATCGACCTCAGCCGCTCTCATTAACGCGAAGTGGCATAACGCGATTGTTGTTAGTGACGACTATACCTTTTATCAATAACAAAGAATATCAATTAAATATTTTTTTGTTTCAATTTCTAATTCCACGTTTTTGAGTTTTCGTGTAAATGTTGTAAAATTATGCATTTTTTAATCGGGTTTTTTTAATTATTCGCATGAATGAATTTCGGCTCACTTTGCTATCACGTCGTCGTCCCATCTGCTCGCTGGAACGTGTTTCGCGACTTGACGTTCCGCTTCAACGAGTGTCCTCTCATTGTGTACGCTACCGTTGTAAAACACGAAACTGTCGGATATTCGCATAATACGCCTGGCTACGACGAGTACGCCGATCACATAGATCATGCATATCGTCAATTTAACAATCTGTCTTCGGCGACGAACGATCATCGTTTATCCGCTTTTTTCATGATCGCGGGACAACACGAAAAAATTACGGGTGTGTGTTCTCTCTCTTTCCGTTACGTACCTGCGATCGCTGCCGTGCGTGTCACCACCCGTCCACAATCGCGTGCACGCAACAGGTGACGTGAAAGCAAGGGGGGAAACTTGATTATGCGAGGCCAAACTCCCTGCGTAATCTGGTGCACCTGATCACGAAATTGCTCATATTGGCTCTAACGAAGCGGCGCTTTGATCGTGCAAATTTTCTGAGCGGTTTGTACACCGATATTCAAAGCTGACAGTTCGCGACATAACCTCGATTCGAAAGGAAAATAATAAAGATGGTGTATGTTAGGAAAATGGAATCAAGACTAGGAAGGTTCGAGCAAATTACGAAAAACGATCGTTCTTGTTTTTGGCACGTGGAGCGCTGCTACGTTGGGATGATTCATTAAAAAGGAACTTCCCATAGTTTATTAACTTCGAATAATTATTGACTGCGTTTGTTAACTTTGAATAGTTATTAACTTTGTTGATTATCTTCGAAACGAAAAAAACTAGACATAATCTCACAAATTTTTTAACCCCCCTTTCTTATAGACGGTTAAGTTTCTTAGGAAAAAATGTCAGCAGGAATTTTTTGAAAAATATATGTAGGGTCGACATAACCTCACAAATTTACGACCCCGGTTTTTTAATACGCGATTATAGGTTCTTTAATAAGAAACATTAAAAATATTACCTTGTATTTATCTAAATGTCACGTGATACAATCTCGTTTCAAAAAGTGTTAAATACATCATTCTTTTTGTTCTGTTTTCAAATTCTATTCCCTTTTTACATTTTTTCGAATATCTAGGAAAGTCTCAATCTAGCTAAACTTTCCGTTTGTTGAATAATACTTGGTTGTGTCATAATCCGATCGAAATGGAATCAAGATTGATTATTTATTTCAGACGCGCGCAAAGTATTCCTCATGAGCATGGCGACGGTCATCGGACCTACGCCACCAGGTACCGGCGTAACGTGTCCCGCGACCTCTTTCACTCGTTCGTAATCGATGTCCCCGACGAGCTTTCCTTTGCCGTCGCTATCGGTGACTCTTGTGATGCCCACGTCGATAACGCACGCTCCAGGTTTGATCATGTCCGCTTTTACTAGGCCTGGAATCCCAGTCGCCGAGACCAAAACATCCGCACGTTGAGCGTGTTTCTTGAGCTCCTCCGGTGGTGTGTGAATGTGACAAATCGTCGTCGTCATGTCCAGTGCTCCGGTTTGCCCTGTGATTCAAATTTGAGTTACTCATCTGATGCAACTTTGAGAAGAAAGTGTTGGAATAAAAAAAAATATTTTAAAGGGAACATTTAATCGTTAAAAATGTAATATTTTACCAGCAAAAATAATATTTCTAGATTTATTGAAAAACAACAAATTTCAGACACCCTGGAATCTGATTTATTTAAAATGGGAAAAGATAGTTTTTTGCAGATCTTTCTAATTTCAATAAAATCATATAATTTTATGTATATATAAATTGATAAAAAATATTTATTATTACTTATTATTCATTATTAATAGTATTAAATGTTGTTAAATATTTATTAAATTATATTGTTTTTATTTTTGTTTATATTAAATTTATTTATATTTAAAATAATATTTGTCATATTATTTTAATAACTGCGGTTTATTCAGGCTGATTTTGACTTTCCGGAACGTCATTTGTGAGTTCTAAATTGATAAAGAAAAGTCTAATTCCGCCTTACAAGTTGCTTGATTTCATACATATATCGAGAAGCAAAATGGTGCTATTCTACAATCAGAATACATTGAAGATTTTGCCCCATTCCTAATTATGCAAGCAAGCAACAAAACTAGATCGTTAACTGAACATGATTGATGCGGAGTAATTTGACCATAGTTTGTTTGGGTTTATTTGGGTTCCTTTCTTGGATCACGTATTCCTAAATTCCCCCATATAAAATCAAGACAACTGTTGTTTTCGTAAAACTATAATTTTCAAATAGTAAATGATGAAATACTGATAAAATCTTGTAGGTGATGAATTAGCTTAAAATCGGGCATGGCATCATGACGTATACAGACCTTGAGCATCGGCATGAAGCAATAGGGCAATAGGCAATCCAACGTGTTTGGACCTCCCAATAACAAGGGCATTGCGTCCACGCGTTTCGACCCCTGACCTCACTATCAATTCTCGTACAGCTAGAGCCGTAGCAGGAACGAAACCTTGACTATCCGAGCACAATTTGCCCAAATTTTCCTCGTGGAAGCCATCAACGTCTTTGGATGTTTTGATAGCTTGGCAAGCGGTTTTACCATCGAGGCTATTAGGAAGAGGCAGCTGAACGAGAATCCCATCGATAGTAGAGTCCTCGTTCAATTCTTCTATCCTTGCGATCAAACGCGATTGCTCTATCGTTTCGCTCATTCGAATCGTTTCGGCATCGATACCGATCGATTGCGCAGCTTCCATCTTTCGACAGACGTAAACCTCGCTCGCTGGATCGTTGCCTACTAGAATTGCGACCAGCTTTGGACGACGCATTCCCAATGATAATCGCTCTTCGATTCGACCCTTCAATTCATTCTGAACTTCCTTCGCTATCGACTTCCCGTCTATCACGATCGCCCTGTGACTGATCGATTAAAATTTCAAAGTAGATCAGACTTTTTAATGTTCCGGAAAGGAAAGGACTGAATTGAAAATCAAATTTCTTCCATTGAAAGTAGCAATCAGCTATTTTCGTATTTCAGTAGGGAAAATTAGAATCGAACACAAGATGAGAAAATTATTATATTTGGATATTAGGGTAGCGGACAAAATATAGAGATTTGAATATTGAGTGAATTAACTACAATAATTGGAAATCTGTCATTCTGATTTTCTATTTCTAATACTATTGCGTTGACAAGAAAGTAATTTCAGTTTGCGCCAGTATATCTATCGGAAATTATTTTCTTGCCAACCCAATAAAATGAGAAATGAATACAGAGAAATTTACTCCACTCAAAGGTGGAGAAAATTTTTGTTGGATCTCTTCGATGTGACACCATGTCAACGAGGGCAAGGGCGCTCGGAACCTACTTCTGTAAGAACTTTCATGTTAGTCTTATCGTTTTATGATAAATGTGTACTCTTTCAAAAGTCATATTCAAGGTCAAAGTGGAATGTGTAGCAAAGATCAAGATTTGTTCACTTCTATTGTGAAACTATAGGATTTGTCAAAAAATTGTACAGGATGATATTTTTGTAAATTTTGTCAATTTTCGATAAAATAATATTACTCGTTAATACAATCGCGGTTTAATCACGATCGCTGCAACTTACTGAAGGGTCATTTGTAACTCTTTAATTGATGAAGAAAAGTCCAATTTCTTCGAATAATTGACTCGATGGCATCGATATATCGAAACACAAAATACTGCTGTTCTACAATCGCGAAACATTACAAGAAATGTTCTATTCTAGAAATTACACGAGCAAGCAACGTCGATTGCATCATTAGATGAAAATCGATATTAGTGACATTATAATCGATATTAGTGATGTTCGAATTAGTGACACCGTGACATCAATATTAGTGACATGAAAATCGATGTTAGTGACATTCTAAGAATTGCCGAAAGCATGTAAAGAGGTATTTACGATTCCATCCGATATGTCGTTTGTTTAACTTCTTTGGTTATCCAGACACTGAAGATAACATGGTCAAGAGGAAACGGTGCGAGACATCACGCATCATGGCGGCGCTTCCGTTTCCGCGTAACATTTGAATTTTGGAAGACATATGGTATCATTGAATATTTCATGTGCGTATACGTACAGCGCTTTTCCAATGTGGAGACAACGAGCCATCGAATTGTTGAATATCAAACATCTCGCGATCGTATTTGCAAACATTTCGTTCGCGATAATGCACTTCCTGCTGATTTTCAAACGTTATTTCGAATTTTTTTATTTCGGCGCCTGCGCAGTATTTCTCGTATTCGTTCTTTTATTTTTTTCCGAGTCGCGCTTGTCTCGATGTCGCCGTAACGCGAAACTGGAGCGATCGTCTTTTTTGTTTTGTTCAAACTAACACGCGGCGTCCGGTTGTATCGTGGGAGACAGAACCGCGCGAAAATCGATACCGAATTATTGCAACGTATAATCTGTACAGCGACTGAACAAAACTGCTTTCTAGTACAGCCGCTCCTTCAACTTTTACTACGAGAGAACGTGCGCCGTCTATTTTTCTTTCACCTCCCCCCGCCCCCGCCCGCCCTTCTACTCAATCACGGAATGTCGTTAAGCGATATTACGAAAACGATATATTTGATAATTAGAACGAAAAAAAGTGTTCCCTTCCAAATTTTCTTGAGGCCGGCTAGGCACCGTTTGCGTCACGCGCGTGACGCAAGAATAATAGATTAATTTGACTGTCCGCTGGACGTAGGTCCGATCAATGTTTCCGACCCTACTTCGAAGTTTCGATGAATATTTTTCTATCGGATAACAATGCTGTGACAAACGTGAAACAAGACCGGAAGCTCTTCCGGTTTTAGATTTTTCAGACATCTGACATGCTACACGAGAGCAGTAAAATATGCCACACTCCACGTTCTCGCGTCTCGCGGAGTTTGAAGGGTGGGGAGCGTCGTATAAAAAGGCACAGCGGTGATTCTCGCTTCTACCGCGTGAAGCGCTCCTACCTTGACGTCAGCCAATCACGATTGAAAATTCATGCAGCGGATACGGCAGTGCAGATTGTTCGGAACAAACGAAATTTTAGTGTAATAAATTAATATTATAAATATTAATTAATTTGATTAAACATTAATGAAATTGATATTAATTTTTAAATATTAATCAATTTTATAGTATATTAAGAAAACTGATATTAATTTTATAATATTATTAACGAAGCGAAACGAAAACGATTAATAAACATTAATTAAATAACATTATTAATTTTTGACTACTTTTCTTATGGAAAGAATTACCTAATCTTGGTATCTCGTAATGGCATCATGTCCAGTATTTTACAACTTTTAGTAACACGAGATCTCAAGTAACACGAGAATTTTGTCGTGGAAGTGTACACGCGCGCAAGTATGGAAATAGCGCTGAATAGAGAGAGAGAGAGAGAGAGAGAGAGAGAGAGAGAGAGAGAGAGAGAGAGAGGGAAACTCAGGATCGTCAACTCGACGGAAATACCTGACACTATCCTTGTCAGTATCACTTCCCCTCGACATTCGGATCCCCTCTTCGTCGTGTTGGCGCGCCGCCAAAGCGTCTCCACCAATACGATTTTTTCCTGTGGCTTGGATTACGTTCAGCTTGCGCACGCGTCTTGTTACGCTCCCCCCACCGCGCCAGCGCGGCGGCCATCATAGGATCGTCGATTATTGGTGGACGAGGGAACCAATCAGTGATTCGGACAAAGTTGGCGTTCGAACTCGAACTCCACCTTGGCCTATCAACGCCTATAGACTCGTTCGCCTCTACCACCCCCCTCCCCTTTTACCTTTGCTGAGGGCATCGCACCCTCTCACTCGTCGGGAGTCGCGTAACGGAGACAGGTAGAGAAGGATATATATCCATTTGCGCTCCCTCGTTGGGGGCAAAGACTGAAAGAAAATCCCAACATTTGCGCGACGGGTGAAAGTTTGGTTGCCGCGGTTAGGCCATTTCCCTGAGCGTTAAAGCACTGACAAATCCGTGCTATTTTATTATTGTGATTGATAAATATAAGCGATTGTCAGCGTGCTATGTCCCTGGTGATAAGCTTTTCGCACAAGTGCATCTTGTACGTGCATTCCTAGCGTTTATCGCGCTGTCAGAACTTTTTCCTCGATCGCGATTTCGTTTTTCTTCGATTAACGAAATCGTCATTGGTCTAGTCCACGTTCATTCGCGTAAGATTTTTTGAACGAGTGGTCGCTCGGTTCAACGATTTTATCTGCGTCATTCCGAGCCCTTGAACGTAATATTCGCCAACAGCTGTTGAATTCATGATCGTCTCTCGTCAAGCCCGAATAAAACGTTGCGATTTTGACAACGCGAGAAAAATTCTCGGAGTTGTCCGTGACCGCCCGGAGTTCAACGGAAATGAGTGATTTAGGACTCGCCAATTCAACGCGATCTTGTTAACAGCTGTTGTCAAAAATACTCAATAGCGATCGAGATTCTTTGATTTCGGATCGCTCGGGATTCTATCAACACTCGTTCGACACAGCCGAACTTTATTTCGAATTAAAATAATCCTGGGCCAAGGACGAACCTTCCCTGTCACGCCTCTCTTCGAATTCAAGGTAGGCTATGTAGAATCGTGTTTTTCTGTAAATGTAATTAAACACGCTTCGTGGAAGTCTGAAAAATATTTTGTTTGGGTTCGTTTGGGTTTGTTAGAGTTTCGAGGCCACTTTGAGCCAACATAACCTCTAATATCCACAGCACCCTTAAATTCGTTCCTATTTCTCCACCAGTAACTAGAAACCTCAGTAGATTTGTCATTGGATAAGTTTAATGGATAAGATTTGGCGTTGGATAAGAATTTCCAATGTCACTAGCATGCTTCCGATGTTCATTGAATCTATCTGTAATATCCTTGTTTGATTGTGATTTACCGTCTTCCTTAGAGCCGCCAATGTTTTTTGATATCAGAATCCTTGACGTTTCTGTGTTTGTGGAATTCTTCAAACCCATTTTTTCCAGTACAGATGGCAAAGCGAGGATCGATCAAGCATTGGGCAAGTTGCAGTCTGTAATCGACGGGTATAGGAAAATTTCCTAGAGCTCAATTTTACCATCATCAGCTTTGGATTATTAAAGGAAGAGAAATCCTGGGAAATGGCTCAGCGTCTTGGCCTCGGACCCGAAGTTCGGGAGCTCAAACTCGGGCCTACGTTCACGAGCAACAAATCAACAGCGTTTCATACGCTCAAATGTATTATAACTTTGATCATCTCTTTAAAATTTCTTTATTCCGATAACCTCTATAATGTAGAAAAAAAAGCATAAAAATCGAAAATTCACTCTCATCAACTGGAAAACGAAACATGAAACGTTTTCGGTCCCAATACTAATCGTGCGATACAATTTTCAGACGACTTCAAGCCGGCCAGTGTGGACGTGTCGAAAGTAGCAAAAGTCGACGTCGGCAGCAATAACACGATGACAGTGACGGTACCTCACTTGGACGGAGCAGGAATTCCCCACACAGTTTTCAAAGGTTCCCAAAGGCCGTACAGCAAAGAGTGCGTTTTGATAATCGATCGCATAACCGGCGAGATAACGCTGGAGAGGCTTTCCTCCAATATACAAGTCAAGAAAACACGAGTCGAACCGAAGTCCCAGTCGTTCTTGACCGTACCTTCGTCCAATTCTACGAATCGACCTACTTCGCCTGTCGAGTTGAGAACTAGTCCGACCGACGGACGCTCCACCAGTAGGACCAAAGTCGCCAGTGGAAAGAAGAGGGAACCGACCGTACAACTGTCGTCCAAACCTCATCATCAACAACAGCGGCATAGTCCTCTCACCGTCTCGCCTTATCACGCCAAGAGCCCTTCGAGCTTGACGAGCAACAGGTAAAAAACTCGCCTGGTTTTTGCTCTCTTAAGAGTTGATTTTTTATGAAAAACTAAAGTACGTCATTTTGAATTTATACTTTTCTAAAACAAGGTTTCAAACCTTTCAAAAACAAAGTTTCCAAACTTTTCAAAAACGAAGTTATAAACTTTTCGAAATCGTACTTGCAAACTTTAAAGAAACGAATTTTCAAACCTTTAAAAAATGATTTTTCAAAGCTTTTCTCCCGAAGATCCAAAGTTTCGACACAAGTATTTAAAAAAAGCCAAAACCCTTTTTTTTTAGATCGCCTGGTCAGCATTCAATCGGGGCTTCGACTCTGGCAAGTTTGCCGATGATCGGGGCGGACTTCGACGACTATACGCCGGTATCGGTGCCTACGAGTGTGCCAGCGCCCAGCGCTTCCCACCATTCGACTATACCGACGAGAACGACAGTGGAATCTTCGACGAGCCGAGAAAACGACGCGAGTGTAGCGAAGGCGCCGACGAACGATGGTCTCCAGCAGCGGCGAGAGCTCGATGAGCTTGGAGCTCTGAGCGACTCAACGTCCAGCAGTTCCAGCTCGGACAGCTCCGATAGCGATTCCGACGCTGAAAATATTCCCGTCCCTATGCCCACACCGATCACGAACGGTGAGCTGATTTTTGGCATTTCTACAAATAATCCGTTTGCCGAATTATTAATTTCTTAAGGTTCTGCGTGAACTCTTTCATTGTAAAGAAAATTGATATTCAACATTTTTTTTATTTGTCGGCTATAAAGTTTGGTAAAGCCGGTTGAGTCAAGCTGATTGCTACTAGTACTTCATGTTTGCTAATAATTGAATTGAATAATAATAATAATAATTGAATTATTGTATAATAATATTTTTTATAATAATGTAGTACTTCATTTTTGATAATTGAACACGTTTATAACCAACTCTTCTCGAATAATTATTTTCTTAAGATGAATATTATTTTGCTTGAATCTATTGTATTTTTCTATTTTCAGACTCAGACTCAAATATTGTCATTTTTTCATTTATATCGACTTCATGAACATTTGAATTCCTCCAGGTCACGCGAACGGTGCAACGTCCTCGCCGCTCTTGAACATGCCGGACAATTTGTTGAACGACGATCTCCAATTGTCCGAATCCGAGTCGGACAGCGATTGAGCAGTCCAATTAAACGAAGAAAAAACGTGAACGAAAATAAGTGTTGAACAGTTGTTAACAATTGTGAAAAGCTGGGGTTAAACGCAATGAAGATGAAAGCCAACGAGAACGATGTTCGAGCGACGTATCATTTTCGTAATGTTAAAAAGGTATCAGGGCTTCTCACTAGTACTTTTACTACTACCACTATTATTATTATTATTATTATTATTATTAATATTATTATTATTATTATTGTATTTTTCCTTACTCGTGAACGTTGTAGTATACTGACTGTAAAAAGTGAGGGAGAGGAATCTACTAGGGAGAGTGAACATATGAGTTCGCGCGTACTCACAATCTTCGAACGAATAAAGGTCTTGCCAAAAGCCAACAGGAGTCATTTTTTAAAAAAAATTTCTTTGCAATTAGCGAAATAACGACGATAAACTGCGATTTATTAACGTAATTCGTCGATAAAAAATATAATCACGGGATACGTGATAATTGAATTCTTTCAGATCGTAAAAGTGATCCAGTACCCCAAATGTTTATTTATATATAGAGTGGGGGAGAAGTATGGAAACGGTGAAAAATTTATGATAGTTTTTTATGAGAGAAAATATTCGAGTTTGAGCTTGTTTGAGTTTGTTTGGATTGTCTTAGTTTGTTTGGAGGATTCCTCCTCGTCTTTGTTTACAAGGAGGAATTCAATGGTGACATTCGTATTGACCTTGAAACTTATTTTCACGATCGTTTCAAATACAATTTTCTTTTTTTCATATGCGAAGCCGCTCTTTCTATCGCCGATGTAAAAAACTGGTTGCCATTCGAGGAAACAAAGTTGAACTCGAAATGACCTTGAATATGAAGTTCAAGGTCAAATCGAAGGTCATCATTGAATTCGTCGGTGGTAATTACCCAAGATCTCGGCTTGAATGTCTTTTCTTTTTTTATAACAAATACTCGGAAATTTATAGGGATTTCTTTCCATACTTTCTTCCCACCCTGTATGTGCACCCTTAAACTGACCACTATAGAGAGCGCGTGCACGTTCAATGTTTCTTCTCTTCGTAGTCCATTATCAGTTTGGCCATTTGTGAACGATCACCCAGACGAAGATTTCTCCTCCGCTCGCAAAGCTTCTTCGCCGACTCGCCGCGTATCGAATTACACTCGAAATCGGCGTAACGGATTTTGAGGGAAGGCTCAACTGCCCGGAGTCCATGCACGTCCCCGAATTTAACGAAAAGATCGAACAAAGAGTCTACCATGTTGCGACCCGACACCTCCAGGATCGTCGATATATCTTTGTCCACCCGAACTTGAGGAATTTCCGGTATTGTTCGGCGACGCACTGAAAAATGAAAACGCGAATTGCTGGGTTGAGAAATTATCAAAAACGATATACGGGAGCTCTAAATCGATTAAAAAAAGATAATCTACGTCCAGATTTGGCAAAAAGTAATGTTCTAGATCCTAATCGATCAAAACGCGAAATTCTTGGTCAAAATCGGTTGAAAGGTTATATTCTAGATCTGAATCGAATAGAAAGAGAAATTCTAGTTCCAAATTTGTCAAAAAGTGATATTCCCTAACCTAATCGATTAGAAAACGAAATTCTAGTTCTATATCGATCATAAACCGATATCCTAATTCTAAATCACTAAAAAAAAATTCTAGTTCCAAATCGATGAAATAAAAAGAATTTATATATTTCTCTTGCTAATACCATGATATATAAATATGAATACGAAGGACCTATATTAGACCAGGCGTTTTATTTTCCCTTATTCTAATTAATGAACGAGTGACTTTGCGAAACAAAATTTTTTTGGACCACCCGACGTACATTTATTTCTCAATAAATCAAATTGGATGAAAACATGACTTACTCGCGTTATAATCCTTCACGTAAAACGATAAAGTTTCGTAATTCAGATCCTCGTATCTGCCGACATTTCGATGAACGTCGAGATCTCCAGGTGACTGTTTACTGGAGTAACCAGGCGGTTGGGCCACGTCGGGGTTGAAACCGACGAAAGGAATGGGGCTATAAATTTGCCAGTTGCTTATCGTATTCATTCGTACCTGCCGTGAGAAGCGAATATAAATATAATTTATGTCTTTTTTTTTTCGTTTTCTGTATGATTTTCGATTTTTCGTTTGATTTTAAATTCCTCACTCGATTGAGATAGTCGATTTTTAAATCCGCTCCCGGCTCGACGAAAAGCAACAGGCTCTCGGCTGCAAATTTTCTCGCGACGAGATCGGCGAGAGCGATTTTTAGAATCGGATCATCCCGTATTTCCTGTGACGGTTTTGGAAGACGAACCGAAAGCCAGTTGATCTCGGATCCGGTCTTTTTGTACGTATCGGTGAGATTCGAAACCCTCTGTTTAACTTCCCGATATGTGTCGTTAGATCCCTTCGATGGAGCGGTTGGATCGTACAGCAAAACCTTGGAGCACGAAACGGAGATTGAGATTATAAAAAAACGATTGATTGATTGATTGTGAGAAGAATATAACTTTTTTTTTATTGATTTCGAACTAGAATATTGGTTTTCAATCGAATTGGAAGTAAAATATTGCTTTTTCATCGATTTGCAGCGCAAAATATCACTTTTTAATTAATTTCGAATTACAATTTCGTTTTTTGATCGATTAGCAACTAGAATATCATTTTTCGATCAATTTAGAACCAGCATTTCTTTTTTTATTTATTGGGAACTAGGATTTCGGGTTTTGATCGGTTTAGATCTAGAATATAACCGTTCAATTTAATATTAAAAGAATCTAAAGTTTTGAGCTTCACAAAAAAAGCTGGGATTCCAGCCAAGAAAAGCGTACTCACGAGCAACAGGAACGTTTTCTGCTTCGTTTTCATGCAAGCACTTTCGTAACGCTCGATAAAATTGCGGCTTTCCGCTATGTTGGGTTCCGACGGATCGAGAACGAGAATAACGTTGATTCGTGAATTTTCGGTGACGTAAGGAACCGGAAGTATCTCGACTTTACCCAGAGGTTTGCAAACCTCGATTCTCTTCACGACCCTTCTTCCATCCGTAGTTTTCAAAAATTCAACATCGAGGATGTAATCCATACCTCGCGAAGCATCGAATTTCCGATAACCGTTTATCAAACGTTGATAAACGAGTTCGCCCTCGTACTCTTTCACGATAGTTTTGACCGCGCTCTCGATTAATACTCGCGTATCTTCCTTGGTGCTACCAATCGATTCACGAACGTTTTCGAAAGTGCGATCCATGAAACTGTGAGTCTCGTTGAAGTATATCCAAGGTTGAAACTCGAAACGATTCGACACTCGATTACCCGGCTGATTGCCGACCGGCCATGATACCTCACGATCCGTTTCTGGTCCGAGATGCGAACTTTGAAGAATCAATTCCCGAAGCTTGTTTATTTCGCGGCCAACACGTTTCAACTCGATCTGCAAATATCAATCAACCTTATTTTAATCAACTGACCGAAGTACGGATGAAGTATCATTCAGATTTTTTGATGGACTTTCAATTATGCAAATTGAAGATATTCAATCAAAGTAAAATTGAGAAATTCAAGTTCTATTCCTCCGATGTTCCAAGATTAAATTGTGAAGCTTAATCAAAAGTGTTTGGGTTTATGGGGTGAAAATTGAGTCTCGTTTCCTCTCACTATTTTAATTCGGCAGTCGAAAACTTACGGCCGCGTAATACGCGTTCATCTTGTAAATGGTACGATGATCGTAAATCGGATAAACCGAAATAGGACTCGACCCTTCATCGTTGTCCGCCAATTTTCTGAAATCGTTGTCGAAATCGAATAACGTAGGGAGACGTATAGCACGAAACTGTCCGTCGCGAATATCACTGGTGCACGATACGTTCGCCGCTTGCAGCACGCATCTACCAAAGTTCACATCGTCGGAAGAAGAAAACGTGTTCTTCACGCACCAATCGAGACTCGTTTTCAGCTTCCTCACAACCGAATTGCTCAGCAATATTCCAGCATCTGTGTACGGGTCAGATATCAATGTTGAAATTACTTAAAATTTCTTTTCTTTCATTTCGACGATTAAACCCATCAATGGTATTTTAATTTATTCTTTTTGGAAATGATTGAATATTTGTTGTAAAGACTTAAGAGTTGATTGGAAACTGAGTATAGTTTGGAGACCAAGCTTTAGCTTGAGTGTGTTTGGGTTTATTTAGGTTATATCCCCGTGAACTCACCTAGGCTACAATACATCTCATCCGGAATGTTAACACCGAGATGAACGTCTCGACTAACGCTGATCTGTTCCACCAATTCGGAAAGACGTCTGCCGTTTACATAGCTTGTATCTTTGACGATATAATAATAGTCGTAATCCTCCAGAGAACTGTCGACGATGAATTTGATGACGTGAAAGGGTTTGAGAATGCCACGAGTGTCGGTAAAACCGACGATACCTGGTAGAGTGACATTAGGCTTAGCGCCTTCGGTAATGGATATGAAATATCTGACTTTGTCGACCAAATGAGCCAAAGTTTTGTTCAGAGCTATAGCTCTGGTGTGTAAATTTTCCTGGCTGGTAACAACGCCGACAAATATTTTTTCTCTTATTCCCAATTCGGTGGAGTAATATCGTGGTCTGACGAAAGCTTTTGGAGATCTTTGAGCTTTCCAATTTTTTCCATCTCCGATTATTCTCGGCTCGTACTCGTCAGGTGAAGCAAACGCAGTCGGGGAATAAGGCAACGGCTTGACGCAATCGTAGCAATAGTCAGCGTCGTTGGGAGCGAAGAGAAAGCTCAGGCTGAGACCGAAGCAAATGCCAATCATGAGATAAGCGCGGTTGCGACAATACGAGTATACTAATTTCGTGACGTTGGCCATTGTTTGTTTAGGTTAGGTTGATCGTCAGGTTTGGAGTTTGATAGCGACTATCGGCTGGTTCATCCAACCTCCATGGAACTCGTAGATCACTAGTGGAAAAACGATCGCGTTTCGGAATAATGAATTTTCCCGATCGTATTTGAAAAATTAAAAGGTATCTGCTGGAAACATCGATCACGTGATTTTTGCCTCTTTTTATATTCCTGATAGTTTTAGTTGATAGTTTTATCGGGAATGTTTGGATTCTGTCAAGTCAACTGATTTTTTCCATGATTATGGTTTAACCTCACTTCGGTATAATTGACAGCCATTCGGAGACGCGGTTTTACGTACGAGTCATGGAGACTACTGTCAACGAAGTCAGACGTACATGGAAGGACAGTTCTTATGGGTGGCTTGAAGACAAATATTCTGCGACCCAAACTGCCGCCTGGCGGCGTTACGAGCGACCAGCTGTTATGGAGGATCACCGCAGAGTTAGCGCCCCTGCCACTTTGAGCAATCGGCTTTTTTTCAGAATCGTTGATATAAGATGTACAGGGTGTCCCACGATGGAACGTTATCCGAAAAATTGAGGGTTAGGGGTGAAATTCTGAGTCGATTGATACGAGCATG
>JAPYZI010001645.1:0-30189 GCA_030523105.1 Ophioninae sp. A BG-2022a
ACATCATTAACCCTAGACACCTAACCTTCGTTATTATTAAACGCGAATATTTTGTTGCGTACTCGTCGAATCGACGAAGGTTAGGTGTCTAGGGTTAATGTGAGTATATAAATAATAATTTATCGCAAATATATGAATTCCTCTAATGCTTTGGCCTTCGAGAATTTGTAGACCTTTTGAGGGTCACGAAAATTCCGTTTATTGCACCTACCACCTTCCGTACCTTAAAAATGAACTCTTATTCAACAGTGCCTAATAGTCGCACTAAATATATGAGAGATATGAGCTGGTTTCTTTGATTATATCATTGCCTTCGGTGTTGCGAATCGTTGTTCTTTCCTAGCCATTGTATGGGTAATATATTCGAGTCGGTTACGCATCTCTACGATGATCGAGCATAGAAGAGCTTGAGTCAGATAAGACTTCGAGGTATCACTTGGCGGAAGACTCCTTTTCGCATAAACAAACTTTCCTGGAAGCTATTCTACGATGGACTTTCTTTATCTACAATAATAATGGTCACTATCGAATGGTTGAGGCTTTTACACCAAGGGAAACACTAGCGCTCTCTGACAATTACGAGCGAACACCTCATTGGTCGGTGAAAAATGGAGGGGGTCAGCAGAATGACGAGCAGGGTATATAAGCCCCTGCGACCATCCGTTTTGCATCATTCACTCGCTGTTCTCCGAGTACAACTGTTCTTCTCGTTTCTGGAACCATGACTGGACGCGGAAAGGGAGGCAAGGGATTGGGAAAGGGAGGAGCGAAGCGTCACAGGAAAGTTCTTCGTGATAACATCCAAGGTATCACGAAACCTGCTATTCGTCGGTTGGCTCGTCGTGGCGGAGTGAAACGAATTTCTGGTCTGATCTACGAAGAAACTCGTGGAGTTCTCAAGGTGTTTCTTGAAAACGTCATCAGAGACGCTGTTACCTACACTGAACATGCGAAGAGGAAGACCGTTACTGCCATGGATGTTGTCTATGCGCTGAAACGTCAAGGCCGCACTCTTTACGGTTTTGGAGGTTAAACCCGTATATTGGAGACGACTGCGAATACCAAGACGGCCCTTTTCAGGGCCACAAATTATCTCAACGTAAATTTACTCGCTCGATATTCATTTACCTGTTATCTATCCTATACTTTTGTACAACCATTTGCAAATTTAACTGATACCTAAGTATCAAATAGATTGCTTTGTCCATCACTTAAGTCAGTCCGACAAAGTTGGTTGTTTAATCCGAAAACTCGTTCTCTTAACAGAAGCGGTAAAAACCAACTATTACAATAATTCCGAATTTAAGTGACATCCTTGTTCTCTAGTATGAACAAGGACCGTATTTGTTTAGATCATTTGAATTCTGACGCTCATTTGCGAAACCGCTATTGTATCAAACAGTAATCACAATATTAACAACTTAACTAATTATGCACATCATTATTGAACTTATTTTTAAAATATACATGTCATGTACTGTATGGATTTATGTTATAATCGTCATGTACATTGGTTTATGTTATAATCTTCGTTCATTAATCGTATACAAAATTTAGTATTTAAAAAAGCTGGACTACATATTGCTTCACAAAAATGTTACGTAGAGCTTATATACATATATATTTTGATGTAAAAAGCATATTATGTTCAAGTCATACCGTGGATGAATTTACCAATCGGACAGAGGAAGTAAAATGTTTGTTATACTAATTCTATTTCGGGATAATGCAAAAAAAATTTATGCGCGTTACAACGTATGCAAGTTGCAAATATTCCGCTTGTATCTCGCGTTTTAAGACTTGCCTAAGCATTTTCCGAACGCACGTTCTGTACATATCTTATTAATTTTACAGTGTTTCACATGCGATTTCAGTTCCGTATTTTTTTGACGCGGTTAGATGAGGCGGATTGCTCCTTAATCGCATAAAAAATAAATCCGTCTCTACATACTTATATACGTATTGTAGAGACGGATTCAGTAGTCTTGTCTCGTATAAGAACTGGGCTGTGAGTATCTCGAGTTACACGCCGAGGGTGTGGGCGTACGGAATACATGTCATGCAAGTATCAAAACGAAGAACAGGAGTTGGTTTCAATGAGTCTATGAAAGTTTATTTTTTAATAAATACGTGCATTGCAAAATATTTGTATGTAATTTTAATAGTTAAATCTGAATTAGTGTGATCTAGGCAAAACGAAATTCTTATAGAACAAATATAATTTTTTATGGTACAACAAACGTTTTATTTATCCATAATGTATGGAAATTAATGTCATGATAAAAAAAATGTATGTTGCTAAGCAATTACGAAATTCTTTGTGCATGTCATTGATTTAATATTGAATACCCTTTTTCATTTTTATTGTACATGACCTTACGTGGTTAGATGAATTTGCGAATAGTGAACTACTGTTGAATATAGTTTTGGCCCTGAAAAGGGCCGTTTTGATTTTCGAGAAAGCAAATTAAGCTTTTTTCTCAGTCTTCTTTGGCAGCAGAACTGCTTGAATATTCGGAAGTACACCGCCTTGAGCTATGGTGACACCCGAGAGAAGTTTGTTCAATTCTTCGTCATTGCGAATTGCCAGTTGGAGATGACGCGGAATAATTCTCGTCTTCTTGTTGTCACGGGCAGCATTGCCAGCCAACTCGAGGACCTCAGCAGCCAAGTATTCCATAACAGCTGCCAGATATACGGGCGCACCAGCACCGACTCGCTCGGCGTAGTTTCCTTTGCGAAGGAGCCGGTGGATTCTTCCAACGGGGAACTGAAGCCCGGCACGGGTAGAGCGAGTCTTGGACTTGCCCTTGACTTTGCCACCTTTTCCACGACCGGACATGTTGATCAAGTTTAGGGTAAGATAACTGCGTGGAGACGAAACGACGGTTACAACCGAAGTGATAGTGATCCCACTTGGATCAGTGGTTTCATGCATTTAGGCATCCAACCGGCGCACCAATAAAGAGCGCGTGCATACGACGAGCCGAGCAGCCCGTTCAGTCATTGGTGCGCCGGTTGGTAGGATTCCCCCTCTCCGCGGCGCTCGTCAATAGGTACGCCATCCTGGCATATTCTCGCCTCTCTCGAAATATCGGCAGTAACTCGCAGATGGGTATTTCTCAGATGAAGAAGTCAAGTTGTTACATTTGTTAGGAATCCATCGTGAATAAGTGCACAAAACAAAAAATAAAATAAGATTTATTCTAAATTTTTACTATGTTTCTCAGCTTGTATCTTGGCCCTGTTGATGCGTTAGTTATCCTTTAATTTTGCGTATTCGTGAGCGCTCGGCCCAATGCTGATGTTCATATCCGACGGGAAGGTGAGAACAGCACCAGCACCTGGATTTGAAAGTCAAGACCTGGTTTTTTACAACTTTTGAACGGAACTGAACCATAACACTGAGCACATTCCATCAAGCTTGCAATTGTTGAGAAAACAACCAAAAAATCGACGATTCTGTAATTAATTTCACCGTCTTCCGGCACACTCGCACTAGCATTCAATTTTATTTTTTTCGATGATGCATTCTTCCGATCAGTTTCATCCTTATTTTGTTTACATGGATTAGGCCTTTTTCGATCTGCACAAATACGTTCTTATATCTGTTCGGTTACCTCTTTAAACTTTAGACCATCTCAGCATCTTTAATCAGAAAATTTCGGCACGAAATTATAAAATCACTGAGAACAAGTGCTCGACCGAACCTACAACATCTGAGGCTCGTTTCTCTTTTAAAAATATGTTATAACTATAATATATAATATGTATACGGAAGTGTAAGAACTTTAACGTTCAAGTACATGACCAAGAGGAGCACTGTTGATATACTGAGACGATTATCGTGCGATGTTATTGGTGCGCCGATGAGGACTTCTCGCCCCTCCACCCGACCGCGGTGCGACGATATTTACTCCCACCCTCTGCTCTATGCAGCGATAAGTAATTTTATTGGAGCGCTGGTGCGTTGCATTCTGTGTTAATAAATGCTTCACTGACGAATAACTGTTCCACAACCTCAAGCTCTCCTTAGTATGCGAAGTTTGTTCACCAACTTCTTAGGTTTGTTAAAAAATAAGGTGATTTTAAATTTCGCGAGCTACGTAAATTCGATTTGCGACAGTTTTTGTAACGTTGGTACACATGTCCCCAACATATGTTCAAATAACAGCTATTTTGCACATTTTGTTTGTTTTTGATAAATGTAAAGGTTAGACGTGTTTTTAGTGTGCTTGACGATTTCTTCCTATCGAAAGAAAAATGGATCAAAGAATCTGTATTAAATTTTGTGTGAAAAATGAAATCAAGTGCTCCACCGCACTTGAAATGTTGACTGTGGCATTTGGCGAGTCTACTATGAGCAAAAAAAATGTTTATAAGTGGTACAAGCTTTTCACAGAAGGACGAGAAGATGTTAATGACGATGCCCGCTCTGGACGTCCCAGCACGTCAACAACCGATGAAAACATTAATGCAGTGAAGAAAATTTTTATGGAGAATCGACGAATTACTATAAGAGAAGTGGCTGAGGATGTTGGCATATCGGTTGGCTCTTGCCATTCAATTTTCTCGGATGTATTGGGAATGAAACGTGTGTCAGACAAGTTTGTTCCGAAATTCCTAAATTTTGACCAAAAAAACCATCGCATGAGCATCGCTCAGGAGTTGTTGAATGACATTCATGACGATCCAGATTTGCTCAAAAGGATAATCACTGGTGACGAAACATGGGTATATGGTTATGACGATGAAACCAAAGCCCAATCATTACAATGGAAGCGGTTGGAAGAGCCAAGACCGAAAAAAGTGCGGCAAATGCGGCCAAACATGAAGGCTTTGCTCACTGTTTTCTTCGATTATAATGGCGCGGTTCATTACGAGTTCTTGCCAGACGGTCGTAGGGCGAATAAGGAATATTACCTTGAAGTTATGGACCGTTTGTATGATGCAATACGTATAAAACGACCAGATTTGTGGCAAACTAATTCATGGCTTTTGCATTACGATAATACACCTGCTCACACGTCGTTGCTTGTTCGTGAGTTTTTGGCCAAAAACAACATCGTAATCATGCCTCAGCCACCGTATTCACCCGATTTAGCCCCCTGCGACTTTTTTCTGTTCCCAAAACTGAAAAGGCCCATGAAAGGACAGAAATTTGCGACGATTGAAGAGATAAAGACGGCATCGCTGAGAGAGCTTGAGGCCATACCAAAAAGCGCTTATCAGAAGTGCTTCGAGGATTGGAAAAAGCGCTGGCACAAGTGTATCATATCTGATGGGGATTATTTCGAAGAAGAAGATGAACAAACCGAACAAAAACGGCAAAAAGAAGAAACGTAAGGAGAGCTATGCTATCTACATCTACAATGTGTTCAAGCAAGTTCACCTGGACGCTGGCATTTTAAACAAGGCGCTGAACATTATGGACGGCTTCGTTAATTACAAGAGATCTACTATTACGTCCCGGAAAATACAAACCGCTGCAAGGGGTCTGCCGCCTGGTGAGTTCGCTAAATACCCCGTCAGTGATGACACGAAGGTCAAGGCGAAGGATAATGAAATACACCAGCTCTAAGTGAAGCACTTCCACTGTATTCAACGGCCCTTTTAAGGGCCAAAATTTGTCTGAACGTCAAACAATCTGCCCTGCGTTACGTTTTTATATAATTGACAAATTTGCGAACCAAATGAAATATTCAATCTACCATCTCTACTGTGAGGCATTAAAATCATTGTCAATTTTGAAAAACTTGCCTTGCTTAGATATTTATATGCCGTTGATGCGCTGATCCGAAAGTTTTCTCATCTTCCATTGGTCCGATTAGTCCCACGACTAATCACTGTTTCGATCAATCCATTCGGTGTGTCGGTGGACATCGTTTCATACAGAATCGAAATACAAGGTATCTATGGAATACCGGGTAATAGTTCGGAAGGCGAATGAGAAATTCGAACAACAAATAAATTGTATGGCAATGATTATTTCGAATATTATTTTATTGGTTGTTGGAAGTAATCTTTTTGAGGTTAATGATGGTTATTCAGATTTCAGCCAACAACCATACCACGCTGAATGCACAAGTTCTCGTCCGATCACTTAAGTTAAGCAGCGTTGGGCGCGGTTAGTACTTGGATGGGTGACCGCTTGGGAACACCGCGTGTCGTTGGCTTATCTTTTTTTTCCAGTTCATACACCAACATTCGCGTCGAAATAAATTCTTCGGTCCATATAACTGGGTAGCTTGAAGGTTTTCGAAAATTGCCCATAAAATCTATGCTAAGCTATTTTACATCAATAACTCTAATCCTTACTTTCGTACGGATATATGGGGAAAAATATATGAATATATAATATATATTTAAAAAAACATTAGTTATTTATAACAAACCCAAACAAACAAAATTACAATAACTGAACAGGAACTGTTCAACTATTGCACCATTATTTTCGACTTGTTTTTTTGGGTAATAATTCGACTCAATAATTACTGAACTGTCATTTCTGAGCCTTACAGATATGTCGCGCCCGACATATCTGTCAGGCTCAGAATTAAGCCCGATCTGCAATTGGGCCGCGAATGCCAGTGGTTTCGCGGTTTCACGCTTGCGCTTCGCGCCGTTTCAGGATCCATGTCGGTTTCTTTTTCCTCGACGAACGATTCGCGCCGGGTTCGCGACGGATGAACGCGAACGTAACCTCCTCGTGTTGGGTGTTCGCAGTAGCCTGCGAGACGCGAAGACGAGTGGTTCGTCCACGGCGTAATTAAAATGAACGTTTCATGGACCAACAAACGTGAGTTATTACTGCTTGAGTGTTATCAAGCAGAACCTATACTCTGGCAGACCAAACACAAAGACTATAGGAATAAAAAGAAGATACATAGCGCTTGGATGAAGATAAGTACGATTATGAACATTCCTGTGCCTGATTTGAAGAAGAAGCGAGACTCCCTGATGTCCAGTTACCGGACTTACAAGAAAAAAGTAAAGGATTCTATACGCAATGGGTCAGGAAATATTTATAAACCTATGTGGTTCGCTTATGAAACCATAGACTCGTTTCTTGGAAAAGGCATGCATGACAATGAAGCAATAAATCCAGTGAGTATATTAACGTATTTTATATTATTATAATAGTTTTCAGTATCGTGGAATCCAAAATACTAATGAGGTGAAGATATTTCAAAACGCCGATTATCGTCGTGGCGGACGTTTGTAATTCTCAATTAATAATCTCAATATGAAGTTTCGGGAATTTAACTTGAAAGATTATGGATTTATTAGAAATAAAAATCCATTTTACTCCCATAAGCAAAGAATCTCGTAAAAACGCATATACCGTTTTCGGTAGATCCTCATCCATTGATAAATCATTACCATTGTTTTTAGGAGAGATTATCAACGAATAATAATGAAGAAGGAAGAGGTAATTCGAACAATAATGTGGATGGTGAAAATGCCCGGTTACAAACACTTCGACGTCGTAAACGCCCTTCTGACAATTTGGATACTAAAGATGCAGTTAAGGATACTGTTTCTACACTGAAAACAACGTTGAACAGTTGGCAAAGTCATGAAGATGATGAATGTGACTTACACGGTAAAATCATAGCCAAGAAGTTGCGTAAATTACCCGAGAATGAGAGAATGCCGTTTGTGTGTGAAATATACAATATGTTTATCCGTCGTGACGAAACAATCTGACAACGAATTCCTGCAATACCTTCATTCTCACGAGCACTGAAATTCAATTATTCATCACCCAGAACCAACGAAATGGTTCATGAGTCAATACGTTTTGCTCCGAACAGAAATCGCATACTTCAGATTACAGTTATTTCGACTTACCGCCTGATAATTCTCTATCTGCAATGATCCTCATTTCCGATCGGTGCTCGATCGGTAAGATAAAGATAGATAATAAATCCACAGATTATCATAACTTCTAAGGCAGTTATTCAGTCACTAAAGATTCAACATACGTTGAAAATACGATTTATAGGGGGCTCAATAATACTTCATTTATAATATTCCTGTTCGAACAAATATTTTATAATAAATACTGCTCGACAAGTATTGCGTACAACAGTGCCAATTTACGTCCCTGCTGCTTGATTAATAGCTCGGCATACTCCCGGTGTAGTTACCGACATGATTCTGGAATGAAACATCAAAGAAGTATAAACATCGTCACAGACATGAAAAAGGCCTTTATGGTGACATATTATTCCGTAATATCCACAGATGAGAATCCTCGACACGAGAATGACCCAACGATAGAAGACTGTTCGCATAATGTAGCGACTGTTGGTAAGGCAGTCTCCGCGCAACAAGGCGCAGCTCCGCCCCGAACAATCTCCTGGACAAAAACCCTTCCGGTTTTTACAACTACACGATTGCAGCGCCACAAGCGGTAGCGTCTCCGAAATATAACCAATTAGTATAGAAATTATCGAAACGGGGCGGCTGGGAAGCTGTTACGTCTTTTGAAACTTGTGATAAAACAATAAACTATCTTTGTTAAAAAAGTGCGGTCTCGACTCTTTATGTGGGAAAAACGAGGTTTGCGAACGCCCCCCCCCCCCTCATTAGCGATCCCCCACCATAAGTGGTTGAAAGTGACATCTCGTCGAATGGAACCTGGACTGCACCCTGCTGTTGTTTTCTTTCGCCTATCTAGTCAATCAAGTAGCGGCGCTGACGGCGGTTTTCATTCTCGCTCTCGCTTTCTCTCGTTGGGAGAATGATGGCGTCCTGCTTACTGCTGCAGATGCTTCGGGGCATAGTCGTGCCCTGCTTCCTCTTATAGGGATTGTAATATACACAGTGTCCCACGACGAAATGTCATCCATGGAATGGGTGTTTGGGGTGAAATTCTCAGTCGAGATTTTTTCCTTTTCCAGGATCTCAAAAATCTCGAAATTTCAAAAGGTTGTAGGATGACCGTCTCGTAGGCTATGGGGATTCATTGGGTGGGTTTGGAAAAGGTTTTTTCCTGAAGGTTTTCCCGGAAAGTCCACTTGAAAAATCGCAAAAAAAGAGGAAAAGGGGTATGTATGGAAAAATGAGCAAAAATCGATAGTCCAACTTTAAAATTCTGCAAAAAATCGAAAGATCATCGGGTCTCAATGATTAAAAAAGCATTTTGGAGAGAACATCATAACGAAGAGATTGAGCACAAAGTTGAGTGCCAAATCCTAAAGGAAAAGAAGTTATCTATGATTTAGTGAAAAAACGTTCTTCCCCAAAAATCCAAAAAATTTTGGATTTGTAATGTTTTGAATTCATCCATTTCGATGTAATTTGATTCCCTGAACACAAATCTCCGATTAATCTCCCCAAAACCCAACATTTCCATGAAAAAGTCATAAAAAGCTTTTAAAAAGGTGCCTTCGACGGTGTTTCGATGAAATTACGATTATATTCGAAATATTAATAATCATTCAGGGGTTCATCCGGGAACCATACATGCTTGTATCAATCGACTCAGAATTTCACCTCCAACCCTCAATTTCACGGTTGACATTCCGTTGTGGAACACCCCGTATATCTTATACCAACGATTCGTAAAAACAAGCCGATTATTCAAAATGGCAGGGGCGCTAACTTTACGGCGGTCCTCCATAACAGCTGGTCGCACGTGACGCCGCCAGGCGGCAGTTGGGTCGCGGAATATTTGTGTTGAAGCCGGCCATAAGAATCGTCCTTCTATGTTCCTCTGACTTCGTTGCCAATGGCTCCCGGGGATTATCCTGGAGCGCCACGTGGGGGCGAAACCGCGAAACAGTTCACTTCGATACGAGACCCAGCCCCACTACTCAAAATTGAGATGCTTTCCCAACCTCTATGGCTGGCCGTGTTCTTCGCTTAAAATGGTCTGTTAGTTTCGTGGATAAAGAGCCGGCATAAACATTGTTGTTACTTGGTGAGTAAACATCTTCCATTCTGATTTGTCCTCATTCCGGTGCGCATTTCAAAACAATTTAATGCCCTGCAATAAATTTAATCATACTAAAAAAAGGGTTTCGTAAGAAACGACGCCAAAGATCGCATCGTTGGAATGCAACTCATTTTTTCCTCAATACCAAAAATTTCATTGACGTCGAGCTGTGAACATCAACACTGTTTTTGCATTCCAACGATACTAACGCGAAACCCATACGACTTATGGTAAACATCGCAGGTTATTTTTCTCCAACGCTTCAATATATTTTTTCTACCAGAGGAACGTAAAAGATTTCTAAAATTCTATAATTTGGGATCCGTTTACGTTTACGATTTGATGCCGAATTAAAAATAAAAACGGTCCTTATAATAACAAAAAAATTATGAAACGTAACAATACCATTACCAGTTTCGGAAAACGTACGTAGCAAAGAAACGAAAAGTTTTCAACTATCGACAATTTTTTCGAAATTCCGTCACTGTACAAACATTACGAAAATCGAAAAATTGGCATCATCAACGCTCGTCAATCTCATCATCAATCATGTGTTGAGTGTTAATGAATACAAAAATCAAATTTCTTGTGTATCAATTAGTGACGATGCTGCTGTTTCGTGTCAACGGCAAGCCACTTTTTTTCGACCTGATATACCTCGATGAAGCAGAACGCGCCGCCTATGCTTGTATGATAGAGGTAAGTTTTAAAATGATAGTTTTTACGGTGAAAATCAGTATACTAATATGAATAAACTTTAGATTTTGTTATGAATCTGATATATCGTCTTACGCAGTATTGTTATAAGTATTTTCGATTGTTAGTTTAAACTGAACAGTATCGTGAACTTGATACGCATATCATTGGTATAGAAGGACTGATCGCATCAGCATTAATACATCGGCATGAGGCTTGCAGCAAATCATATTACAAGACCCTTGGTTCCATTTAGAACATAAAATAAAACACCATCTTTGCGATCAAAGAGTTCTCAATTTTATGCAAGAGGTTTTGAAGAGTAATCCAAATTATTGGTATGTGTGAAATACTTTCAACATTCATTCAGTAGATGTTATTTAGGTGACAATCCTTTGATTAAGTTTTGATGTGCTATAATACATCAAATGAAAATTTCTATTTTTGGAAATATACCACTTTGATAAAGTTTCCATTGTAAGTTTATCAAACCATGGTTTTTGAGCCTTGTGTTTATGGTTCTGAATACAAGCAGCCATGTCTGTATTCAGTAGATTGGAGAACTCTTCAAGTACAATAATAAGCAATGATGTTATCTGTAGTTCTTTCCAACATTTTTGTCTGCTGCGAGAGATGTTAACTCGGGGTGTATAGAATATTGACAGATTTTAATGTTCGATTGGAAATTGAGATTTTGCGATATTAGAAAAGTATTGAAAAGCCTGATTCTTATATTTTGGCCAGGAGCCCTCAGAGATGTAGGATAAACAATTCTGTTTACTATTGTTTTGTTTCTTGATCAATTCTCATTGATTTACTCTTTTAGAGGGAAGGCGGCGGAGTAACTAACGATGAAAATGCCATCGTTAAGTTTACTTCTAGAGACGCCTACCTGAGGAACCATCCGCCAGTGCGAACGAAAATTTACGACATTCGGTTCATCGAAGAGTGCATTAGACAGGGACAAATCGTCAGACCAGAGTTTTATAGGTATTACTTTAAAAAAATCATCATTCTAGAGGTCCAACAATAAAAAACTAAGATATTACATTTTTGTACAGCTTTACTCGATAAAACAAGTTGGAACGTATTACTAACTCAACACTTTTGTAGTTCGTTCTATAGCCAGAGATATGCAGAATAATCTGTTGAAATATCAAACCGATTTATCGCATGTTCTTTTGGATTGTTGTCCGCCAGGTCAAAGAGTGAATTTGAAACAAAACATGTTCACAGTTTTTTGCATTGAATTTTCGTGTCTCCGAAGCACTTTCTATTAGGCTTATAACGTCGGAAATGGAAGTTTGAAGATATTCGCGAGAGTTTCCTCTTCCAAAGAAAACAAAATCGAGTCCATCCACCTGGCAGAGGCAAACTTTCCTAGGAAATCTTCAAAAATGTATGAAAAATACCAAGATGTGAGTTTGCGGCATTTTGAGCGAACCTCTCCCCGGAAGAACAGTACCTATCGAAATTAAGCGTGAAAATAAATATATCCGTATGAACGAACCCTTTCATTGATACGAAAATAAATACTTTTCGATGCGCAGATTGGACGAAAAGATCGGAGATGACGATTATCACATCCTACATTTTCTGTATGGAAAGTGCGGGGATTCGTGGCAAGTATAGAAATTTCATAATCTTTTGATTCAACGAATAACAAAATCTAGTAATTGAACAAATAAAGAAGTACTTCTTTTGACATTCGATTCGTAATATAAAAAATATTAACATTTGTGATGATTAAATAGAATTATAAACGTTTCTACCCTCGATGAGGAATCCTTGGACGGCAATTATCTTTTTAAATGATTTTTTTCGCTTGCTTTTCGATTATAGTGAAAATTGAAAAACGAAAACAGAATTTCCAGTGCGTGAGTCCTTTGTTTTACATTCTGTTTATTCACAAACTGCATTTGGAATTAAGACGACTTTGTGGCCTATCTAAATGTACGAATAATCTATATTTAGGTATGAAGCGAAGTGTTGCGAGATCAGGCAGCAAGCTCAGGCGGAATTGCCGATGATGTACGGTGGTCAGAAGCCGACCGGCGATTCGGACTCATCGGTGGACCGAGACCTATCCATCGATAATGAGCAGATGGACGAAGCACAGCCGGTTCCCAGTGCGTTTCTGGAGCTGGAAATGTCCTCGTCATCTTCAGAGGGTGATGGCGAGCCAGTCAACAGTATGATCGAGCGACGAACTCCACTGAAGCCAAAGGCGAAACGGACCTATCGAAGACTGCCAAAGTTTCGCAATTCTCTGCCAGTGGACGTTGGGAATTCGTTTGATTCGGCACCGGAAGTGACAATTCTGACGGGAGGGCCGGACGCGAGCGAAGCGCCGGAAATAATAGCCGACGGCGTTTCCATCGTCCGATCGACGCCTCGCGGCGACAGCTCGAGAGACGCTGGTCCGAGCGGCGTAAAGATCGCGCGGAAGCGCCGCGTCGCGGACAATGGCGAATCCCTCGATAGCGAAAATTTGTTCCGGAACGACGCTCATCATTCATTTCTAGACCTCTCGAGCGGACTCCATGACGAAGTTGAAAGCCCGAAGACCGAAAACAACGTTACTAAGAAGTGAGCACCGTTTTCGTGACCTCTTTCATACATGCGTTTTGGTTGATTCGGTCGGCTACGTTGGCAAAAAAAAAAGAAATGTTTTGGAGATTAACAATACCGATGATCGGACAACTTCTCCATCGATGGTGGATTCCCCATGTTTCATATATGGAGAATGAAGATTAGATACAAAATATTTCACGTTATTTGAAGATGTGTGAAAAAATGCGAAGTGCGAGGGCGGCTGTCAAGATTCGACAATGCGATGTACTTTTTATTGAAAATCAACTCCTGTTTTCAGAACTTCCCGGGGACAAGAGTGGAGAGCCAAGCTGAAGAGTCAAACCGAAGCCAAATACACGGGCGTCAAAACGTAAGTTGCATATCCGCACTAATTAGATTATTGAATTACAGTTGAAACCGTTTATAGCAACATCGCCCACGACGTATCGGATATAACGACGAAATCTGGAGGTCCCTGCTGGACCCCACGATAATGTCCGTAAAAACACATAGCTTGTAACGATGTCGCATGAAGCGACGGCTTTTACCGACCGTTATTAGCTACAATATTTGCTCGCTGGTACATAACTCTGCAGGGAAAACCGATCATAATGACATTGACGGGGCCGTGGAATGGTGTTATAATCGGTAGTCGTTGTAAGCGATACGGGTACAATGTTTTTATCGCATTTCGCATTTTGAAAAAACCCAAACGTATCGAAACAGATAATCCGAACGAAAGAGTATATTTTTTCGGAACACGAAAAACCTTCGTATCCTAGTTTTATTATAGACTTGAAATACACTTTTGTTGCATCAATTACCAAATATATTTTGCCATTTGACGTTTACTTCCTTTCTAGGCTACGCAATTATATTGGTCCGAAACTCTCCATTTAAATATATTTTTTTTATGTTTTTAAGGCATCGATAACCTCGTGAAAGTCGTTGAAAATGTTCTTGGTATTAGTCATCAGTTTTTTTATTTCATTGTTTTCAACTTCCGGTAGGATATTCTCTCGACTCGAAGTCGACAATTTTACAGCTAACCGAGTCAGTAGAGTGTTTTCATCTGGATCCTTTGGTGGTAGGAAGACAGTACGTCCCGATGGTTTCGGCGATAACGTGTTATTAAAAATATTCTTTATTTTTTCTTCATTTTTCCAAATGGCTGATATTGTGGACCGTGATACAACAGCGAGATTGCTGTTGATTGATATTTTCTATTTGCTGATATTTTCTCATCTCTCGTACGGCGTATTCTAATCTTCATAATATATGTGATTTTTCTTCGACAGTAAACGCCTTTCTCTTCTTTTCTGCTTTTGCGGAATTTCACAGTGCCTGATTGGAGTAAGCCACGAAGAATATCAGGAGCGAAGAATGCCTGCGACACAGGGTAGAGGGGAAGTGTGACATAACAATGTAAGAAAAACCGATTCAAAATAGTGCTTTGTTTCAGCAAGAAAATATCACCGTTGTTTGTTATAACCGATTGTATCGAAATAACGTTTCGTCGCCAAAAGCGATATATCGCTTAATGCGATGTGTCTATAACAGATATGTTTTTATTGGGTATGCCATGGGATTCGGCAGGGACCTACAGATTTCGTCGATCTATCCGATACGTCTTTATAAACGGTTTCGACTGTATTCTGAATCTTCTCACATTGTTACGTTACATTTTTCCCCACCTCGTCCGCGCTCCGCGGGCGCTCTCTTCGATTCTGATACTCTTTGTGACTCAGTGCATTCAGGGGCTGGAATTCCGCAATGGCAGAAAAGAAGAGAAAAGCGTTTACTGTCGAAGAGAAAGCACACATATTGTGGAGATTAGAGAATGGCGAACAGAATCGGGAAATCGCAAGGGATTGTGGCGTGTCGCATTCCACGATATCAACCATTTGGAAGAACAAAGAAAAAATAAAGAATCTTTTTGAGAACAACACGTTAAAATCTAAACGGTCAAGATCATCGGAACATAGAGCCATAGAAGAGGCTTTACTGATGTGGTTCAAGAATCAACGAGCCAACAACATGCCAATAACCGGACCGATTCTTCAGCAAAAAGCTAATGACTTGGCCCGGCGTATGGGGAAAGAAAATTTCGAGTGCTCATCGTCTTGGGTACAACGCTTTCGCGCTCGCCATAACATCGTGTCTGGAACACTATGTGGTGAAGCTGCTGCCGTTCCTGAAGGCGTGTCGGATGATTGATTGCCTCGTAAGTCGCCCGCACTGCGTAAACGCTCCATCGCCAGAGGAAACTTTTAACAATGAGCAAACTGGAAGGTTTTCGAATATAACCACCGACAAGACGCTCAAATTAAAAAATGAACAACGCATCGGTGAAAAAAAGACGTCGAAAATAGGAGTAACAATTTTGGTTCTCTCAAATATGGTCGAATCGCGAGCGAACTAAAACTACAAACGATCGACGAATCGAGAAAATCTCAAAGCCTTAAAGAACGGTTCGCTCCCTTCCTGTGATATACGAAAGTTTGAAGCCTGGATTATATCGCAGCATTCATGAAAAATGACAAGTTGGATGTACGATTCAAATGAAAAGGTGAAGAATTCAAAAGTGACAGAATTCGTCGACTTGAAAATTATTGATCGATCCTGGAGTGCGAGATACTGGTTTTCTTATGGCGAAATTTTACATCTGTATCGCAACCCATGGACAAATGGACCGCGGAGTAATGAAATCGTTCAGATTTTCTGATATTCAGAATATCGAAAGTGGGCGGAAAAAACAAACGTTTTAACCATTCTAGATGCAATTTGCTTAATATAGGAAGCATGGGCAATGTTACACCAAAAATGTTTCGAAGCCTCTTATATCGAACTGTTTTCGAATCTCTTAATGATGACTTCAATGACCTCTGTCCTTATTATCGCAAAGCGACGACGGCCATGATTTTTCACGTCCTGAATTGATATAATCAAGGGACGAAGATAAAAACCTACTGGCTTGGTTAGCTGTAAAAAAAGTCCGGTGTCTCGGTATTGGGGAGAAGACAGAAAATACAGGCGTTCAGCGAGATGATTGATAATTCCGCCATGTAAGCCCCAATGACAGAGGAAAAGATTGCGGCAACTCAGCAGAAGTTGAGAGCAATTAATGGATTACTCATGAAGAGAAATCAAGAACATTTTCAACCACCTTCACGTCGCAACTTCACAAACATCTATTGCTTTAAACGAAGAGTTTAATATTAATGCTAATGAAGTAGTATTGAAAGAAATTAAAGATAAAATGTAAAATATATTAGAGAATAAGTGTAAAAAAAGAAACAAACGAAGGCGACGATTTACTTTTGAAAATAAAGTACATACAAATCTATGTAAGACACGTGTATTTTAGGTATCTGATGAAACTCATAAATGAAAGTGATTCTGAAAATGTACTCTTTCGAATTTTGTTGTTTAGGATTGTTCAAGTGTTTCAAAACGTAGAATGCGTTTTCCTAGGAAAAAAAAAACATTGTGCATGTATCGCTTAAAACGACTACCGGCTATAACGTCCCAACGCATTGTCTCTGAATTGTAATAATCAGTTTTCACTGTATTTTTTCTCCTGCCATTGTTGAAGATCATAAGCAGATTTTAGGAAAAGTTTTTTTTAATTATCCTACCGGGCTCTTCACAGTTTTTTTTATATGTTCATACCATATCTTCGCTAAATAACATCGTGACGTCACAACCGCCAACGTCGTTACCGTGGTGTTTCGTATCGGCAACAAAAACTTGGATTTTTATGATATAAAAACAATTAAGGATTCTCATTAGAATTATTTTTGAAGAAAACCTTTTTGCTATTCGCAAAGTCACAATACTACAAAAAAATCGATCTTTTTATAAAAAATATTGTATTATTTAAAGTACTATTTAAAACCCCGAATCGAATGCAAAATGAGTAAAATCGATGCCTAGGTATGGAAGTTTATAAAATTGAAGAAGACACAAATTGTTGGCATGAATTAATGAAACGCGAATTTGCTTTGCAGCCGGATACCGTTTACGCCTTCCGAGAGGAAAACAATGTTGAACTATCTAGTAAAGAACGGCTGTATCGATAGAGCAAAGGGGCTCATTGTATGGACCCAAATGATCACCGAAGGCGTGAGTTGTTTATTTTACTTTGTGTTTATTCTATATTATTCTCAAATATAGTAATTTCGACAATTTATGATGAATTTTCTTACAAATTAAAGAAGCTTTTCTGTGGTTTTTCAGTTCTTGACTGAGCGAACTCCACAGTCCCTTCAGAATCAATTTCGGAAGCACGTATTGCCGAACATCGAGGCCATGGATTTGGAGGCGTCCGACAAGCAAAAATTCTTAGCGCTCAGGAGTGATAAGAGATAAAAACTCGAAGATTATGTCGCCGAATATGTTTTTATTTTGTACAGTTTTGTTGTTCTTCGTTTTGATTTTTTTTACCGAAAGTAGAAGTATTTACTCTGAGTATTATTAAGAATATTTTTGTACAGAATTTTCACGGAGAGTGATTAATAATAAATCGATTTAAATTACTTATCTACAAAAAATGTTTACCATCGGTCGATCAATTTTCAAGTCAAGCTTGTATGGCTCCTATTTTATATTGCATTTTTTCACCTCCAATAATCTTTCCAGAAGGTCAATCCATTCGGATTATTTAGCTGCGTAACCATGGTTAAGTTGACTACACAAATCCAAAGCGACCAATTAGGTTTCCTAAATTCTTTCAGGTGGTCTTCCCATTGGTCATCTATAGATTTTTTCCAGGAGCCTATTCTCGGTTTCTCAATCGCCATCTTGTGTCGGTTTGAAGCAGCCAAAGTAACCGTTAGTATCAGAAGTTTCCATTCTCCTTCTCCGGACGTTCAACGGCTTTGCAATTTCCGCGGCAAACTTTTACGCCGCTTATCGCAACACGTTCGTACATGTCCGAAAAGCGAGAACTGCTTTTGTTACACGAATCTGCTGTCACTGTATAAAAAATAATATTAAAGTGTTATGATCTAATAATCATCAATTATATCGGCTTTGAGCCGATTTTTTATTCTTATCGATAATCAACTAAATCAAACATTCAATTGTACCCGAGAAAGTGTGGCGAGAGGCTTCGGCTTTTCATCGAGGCGTGTCAAAATACTGCACGGTGCACCGGATCGCATGTGTCGATTGTGTCATAGAACGTAGGTATATTTTCATCCCTTTTGTCTTAATTGTTTATTAACCTCTTGGCGTATTTTGACAAGTTCGAGTTGTTATGCAAACTTTGCGTGAAGCATGAATATCACGAGTCGGAATCGTGAAATGAAAAATGGTCCTAATGTAAACATCACGAATACTGATATGTGACTAGATAATTCTAGACCGGTCTCCCATCGACGTAGTGGTCAGAGTAAATATTTATATCAGTGACTGCTCAATCTCAGAAGTTTTACTATTCAGTACAATGTCGAGTTAACATTAAGAAATGTTTTTGCTTTTTTCATGTGATAACATTCGATAGCTGTCGAGTTTTATTTACAGTTTGTGGTTGTTCCATCAAAGCCTGGCAAAATGTCGAGAATCAACAAATTGTCGATAATGGGAATCAGAAACTTTGATGACTCAGGCGAGTCAACCCCGATTAGATTTTCACGTCCCTTGACACTGATAGTGGGTCCGAATGGAAGTGGGAAGACGACGATCATCGAGTGCCTGCGATATGGACTCAGCGGGGAATATCCTACAGGAGCAAAAACTGCTCAAGCTTTCATTCATGATCCCACACTGAAGAAATTGGCCGCGGTGAGTGGAAAATCTCTTTTATTCTTTGATAAAGCTGAATTTTTAATTGTTTTGTATTTCTTTTTTACTTACTTAACTTTGCACGGTCATCAGTAGAACTTCGTACCTTCCTGATTCTTAATGATTTGTCAAACAGAGCACTGTGCGTGCTAACGTCAAGGTAGAGGTAACGGATTGCCGTGGTGACATTCTTACCGTGAGCAGAACCCTGGAAGCTGAACGCATCAACATGAGCAATATCAAGTGCAAAACTCTGGACAGCACGGTGGGACGAAAGGACAAATTGTCAGGACAGGTTTGCATCATTCTGTTTTTCGTTTGAATTTTTGTGTGTTGGTAAATTGTGCACTGGTGAATGTTTTACATTTGATCATCGTTTTACATTTTTTGGTATTTATTTTATTATTATGTTGTTATATTATATAGGGAATATTAACGATACCGAATATTCGACGATTTACAGATAACGACATTGAACGGGAAATGCGCCGACGTTACCGTCGAAATGTTGTCCTCGATGGGAGTGTCAAAGTCAATTTTGAACTACGTGCTGCTCTGCCATCAGGACGACGCGAACTGGCCGTTTGACGCGGCTCAAAAATTAAAGGAGCGCTTCGACGAAATCTTCGAGACTACGAGATACAACAAAGCTCTAGACACGATAAGGAATCTGATAAAGGTGAAGCGGGCAAACATAAAGATACTTCAGGTAGAGCAACGAGGCCTGTTCGCGGTAGTCGACGAGGTCAAGGCCAAGCGTAAAAAGCTCAAGGATTTCGAGACGCGAAGGAATGAGACGCAACAAAAAATCAAGGATTTGACGAACAAATTAAAACCGATAAATGAGCGTCTCGCCGAGATCACGAAAATCGAAATGGAATACTCTAAGTGGCAGGTGAAGGAGGGTGAGTCGATTTCCTCGGATCTTTAATCAGATGCCGTCCGATCGATTCGACGAATGATCAGGAATAATTAACTGTATAGTCAATGTCCTGATTAATTAAATGAAGGTTCTGATGAATTATGTAAATAATGAAGGTAGTGATTAATTACGTAATGTCTGTGTTAATTACGCGGGTGATTAATGTCAGGATTAGTTATTCCTGCAATTAATGTCCTGATCAGTTGTTTAAGAAATTAATGTTCCGATTAATGACATTTAATACTGTATATTCATAATGCGACTAATCAATCGATTTTCGAAAATCGAATGATCCACGTAATTTATTAATTTGTAGTTAAACATATTGATTCCACCGATAATAAATTTGATAATTAGTGTAACAGCATTTGAACGTCAACGGTAAAGATTTTCGTATAATTCGTTTGTAGGTTATTGTTTTGTTGTATCGTGTATGACATAATGACGCTTTCTTTTGGCTTCAGAATCGGCAAAAACGGAGTACAAATTATTGCTACAGCAAATTGAGTTGCTGCATAAAGAGATTAAGGAATTGTATAAGGGTACCACCAAGGAATTGCGGGACGAGATTACCTCGTACGAGGAGATGCTCAGCGAAAAGAAGAATCAGATTTATCAGGTTCGTCACTAAAAGCGGTTCAAAAATTCAGCGATCTTTTTTTATTCGCAAAAAATGTATAACCCGAGATTCTTTAATAGCATTAATAATTTCGCGATCATTTTCACGCGTCCTTTTCGTTTTGTATTTGTAAAGTGTGGTTTTTGTTCGTTTTCTTTTTTTTTAAACGGTATGTTTTACGACGCGAGGTGAAGTATGAAAAATGGTAATTTCTTTACTTTCGCTGGAAAATTTAATTCAGTTCGAGGAGGAATTGCGAGAGAGATCAGTGAAAGAGACAAAAAACTCGGATTTGATAGCCGCGAAAAGAGCCGATGTTGGCACTCTAAGACAGCTGTTGCACGACCAAGAAACAAAAGTTGCACAGCGCAATGAGACACTGAAGGCCACGATCGCAGCCTGGGAATTGAAGGACACGGTGGGTCCTGACCCGACAGAAAAAGGTAAACACATTTTGCAATCTTATGTACGAAGCTTTCGAGGCGTCAGGTTATAGTGATAGCTCGAAAATCAAGGTTACTGAAAACAAACGTATTTTAAAGGAACCAGTAAGGTGTTTAGAAAATTGTTTGGTCATTTATTTGTATACGCATTAACATGGTTGTATACCAAATTTCGTCACTACTTATTCATCAATTTTTGAATTAATGATATATTAATTAATTAATATTATATTAATTAACTCTAGTAATTTAAGCTTCGTATCTATTTATTGTTATTGTACAATAGTGCATAATTGAAAAACATGTAGTGTACTATATATATTTTTGCTAGTATATAATTTTCATATCGATTGATTCCACATCAAAATAAAAGATTCAACCGGGATTATTTGCGTCTTTAATGCCAGCGATCGAAAAGAATTATTTTTCATCTCATAACAAACTTAATTAAAAATTACCATAAACGGCATCGAGGCGCTGTACAAGCATACGAAAAAAATATGATTGTTCTTTGACAGTGGTTGACGAGTCAATTAAAAAATTGGAACAAAAACTACGCGAGCTGGAAGATGAGGTCGAATCGAAACGGATAAAGCAGGACAAAGAAATTGAGAGTTATCAACGAAAACTTAACAGCCTGCTTTCCGAACTCACAACCATCGAGTCTCAGTTGGTGACCAGCAAACGCGAACTGCAATCCGTCAGAGTCGAAATCCATACGAATACGAATCTGCTCAGAAAGGTTTGAATATTTTTCATCTATTTAGCATAACTTCAATAATAATAATAAGCATTAAATAATGAAATAATTAAATTCGTATAATTAAATTCATTAATAGTAATTAACACCGAATAGTTCAATAAACGACATTAATTCATTGACCGATGAGTATTACTTCATTTAACGAAAGTACTGAACACGATCGACTGAGGACATGACTTTCATTTTTCTTATTATGGAAGGATAATTTTTGCTGATGTTATTTGTTTGCAATTCTGACAATTTCAAGTGATGTCGTTCGTTGAGAAAATAGAATAAGTTCGGAAAGTATCGATTTTTTTATGGACGCGGAGAAATTCTGGCGTGAGGAGAAATGTATGAGAAATATTCGAAATATATTCGGTCCATGTTTGCAGTCAGTCGCAATGGAGAGACAGTTGAACGAGGTGGACCAGCAACTCGCCGAGGCGAACGAAAAGTTTCAACGGTTCAACGAGAAATCGGAGATCGAGAGTATCAAGAAGAGACTCAACGCGGCGACTCTGGAAGAGGAGAAAAACGAGCGCAATTGCAACCTCATCGTCGCGGAAATAAATTCACTGCGCGAGCAGAGCTCGTTGCGAATGAAGTTGGACGCTGCGAATGCCGAATTGGCGGAGAAGGAACGAGAAGTTGAATCATTGAGTGAAAAACACGGCGACACATTGGAAATGTTGCTGGGCAAAAGAGAATTCCCAGCGGGAACTATGATGGAGACGATCAACGAAATCCAAACTGTATTGGTGCGCAAAGAAAAAAATAGGTTCTAATCCGTCAGTACCAGGCTCCATTTTCATCGCGAATTTCGGCCAGCGTACAAACGTCTTTCTTTTCTCAGAACGATCGAATACGAAATCTACGAAAGGAAGTCGACACTGTACAATGCGACGCGACCAAGCTCGAAACGTCCCTAAAGCACAAGAAGGAAGAATTGGAGAAAAAATCATCTGAAGTTCAGCGTGAGTACGATTTGTTGGTCGAATGTATTCGGTCGTGCAGTTTTTACAAAAATCTATTTTCTAGGTAAATATAGATTTTTGTAAAAACTGCTATTTCCTAGGTAAAATAAAAAGAACTGTCTATATGGAAATTATATAAAAAATGTTTTTCCACTGTGTCACTTTGGGACAGGCGACAAAGCGAAAGTGGCGACTTATTGCGGCGAATACGAGAATTACCGTGAGACGTTACTGTTCACCTCGAAGAAGGTCAAGGACATCGAGGACAAGAGGGGCATGTACGCGTATCAGAGTGTCGCTTACAAAGAGTACATAAAAACACTGGCCGAAGCGGATCCCTGTTGTCCTTTGTGTCATCGAGGATTCGAGAATTCTCGGGACGCAGAAAACCTCGTGACCGAAATGAAAGGCGAGATGACCGATCATCCAGCTCGATTAAAGAACTGCGAGAAAGAATTGGCTTCGCAACGAAGGACATACGATAGCTTGTTGCAGCTACAGCCGATTGTCGAAAAGATCGAACATTTCGAGCGGGTTGATATGGCGGAAATGAAGCGAGGAATAGAAGAGAGCTCTAGAAGTTTAGCGATGGCGCGGCAAAAGGTTAAGCGTCTGCACGAGTCACTCATCGAGCCGGAAAGAAAATTGTCTGTTTGCAAAGACATGATTGGCGATATGGCCCTGTGGGATCGTAACTCCAATGATATGGACAACGTTCTCTCGTCGATCACCGAAATTCAGGATCATTTGCGTGCGGCGGGTGGGTAAATTTTTTGACGTCGCGCAAACACAAACTTCGCGTGCAGGTCTGGAAAAGTGTCTTTGATTTACTTAATTAAAAGTTTCCATTCGACAAGTTTCCAGACTTGTCTGCAAAACCGTGGAGCCAATTGAAAGAACTTCGCACTAGCCCATTGAAACGTTGCTCTCGTTCGATATTTTCAGGTTCGAAGAGCGACAAAACACTTCAAGAGGCTGAGAAGGAGCAAAGCGATTTACAGCAGCTGTTGAAGGACACCCGTCGCGAAATAAGGAATCTTCAGTCTACGTTGGATCAGCGGAACGAGGAATTACGTCAGGTCACTGAGAGGCGCACGAAGCTGCTGGAGGAGCAGCTTCGACTGCACAAAGAGTTGCAGGATGTTAAGCAGGCGAAGGAGGCACTGGAGCCTCTGCGATCGAAAGAGGCCTCGCTCGAGGAAAATGTGAAAACTTTCGATGAACGTTTGATCGAAGTCAAAGATAAGTGCGAGTCTACCAGTTCGAATTTGGACCGAGCAAAGGTCAGTCCAAGGTCAATGTTAAGGTTATTGATTAGAACGAACGCAAGAAACTCCCAATATCGATTTTACGCTGCAGAAAACGTTTCGCGCGCTCCAAGACGCCGACAGGGACGCGATGCGTGCCCGTGGCAAGGAACTCGACAAGCTCAACGCGATGGCGGCTGAAGTGAAGAATTTCCTTGCCCGGAAAATCGACGAAAGATTACGGAGCGATGAGGATAAACTCGAGGTATTGGAAAAACTCGCGAATCGAATGAAGAGCGAGAGAAAGAACTGCGAAGGCAAGTTGGCTGGATTGAAGCAGGAAGTCGTTACCAATGACACGAGCAAACGAGATCTCTTGGATAATCTTAAGATGAGGGATTACGAGGAGACTGCGGCCATCGTCAAGGCCAAGTGTGACTCTCTCAGGAACAAACTTAGGGAAAAGAATTATGCAGCGATCTCCGACGAGCGTAATGACCTCTGTGAACGACGGGATTTCACTGAACGTGAGGTACGACATGATGATTAAACGGAATGACAAAGGAGAGAACAAATAATACTCATGATTATTATTTACTGTTCTCGTATTTGTCAATCAATTTATACAATAATTCAAGATTTATTGTAACGCAAATTCTCAGTTAAGCAAATACCGATCGAATTTGACTTTAATTATCAATCAAAGTGAAAAATTAACATTTCTACGCGTGAATTTATAACGAAATTAGTTGCTTGTAAGGCTATACATGTACAGGACGATTTTAACGGGTAAATTCTATTCTATGGGAGAATTGAGTTAAAATTCTATTATAAATTTTGAATCAATTCTCCCATTTTGGACTTGCTGTTTTTCCCGAAGATACATTCAGTAATATATCAATAACAGAAATCAACCCAATACTTACGTACTGAAATTGATTTGCGCTTTCAGAGAAACATCGCTTTGGGCACTGAGGAAGAATTAGAACGAAACATCGGTCAAGTGGGCTGTGAGCTCGAGAGAAGCGAATACCGATGCGCGCAGTCGAACTACAAGGACAAATGCGTAGAACTTGCGGTGATAAATACAATTACAATTTTTTTGTTTCAAACCAGTCGCGTTTCGAAGAGTCTGGATGTTCTTACGAGCGCGCAGACCTCTTTGATTAATCGAACTTGCAGCGTTCCCTTTCTCAAATTTCCATTATTACCCAAATCAGCGAATATCCAGAAATTAGCCCCTCGCGACTATCTCGAAGCTATCATTTGCGTTCATCAGCTGTTTCGTTTCTTCGAACATTCGATTTTCTCGAAAGTTCCACCTAGATCCGTGGCCTCACCGTGAATGTGGGATTGTTACATAAAAATATCGTGTTCGTATAACAGGTGAATCAGTTGTGCGTGAAAGACTTGCTGCTGTACTGCAAAGTATTGGACGTCGGAATGATAGAGTATCATGAGGAGCGAATGTCGACGATCAACAAGACTCTGAAGAAGCTTTGGGATTTGATATATACTGGTACTGACACAACCTCCATACAGATACGCACCGAGCCCTCGACGAGCACAACAGACAGGAGACAATACAATTACAAGCTCGTACAAATCAAGCACGGCGTCGAGATGGACATGAAAGGCCGATGTAGCGCCGGACAGAGGGTAAGAGCAAAATGTCTTTTATGGACTGCTGGATTAGCCATGTTTTGGGAGTAGCTAATGCTACAGCTCCTCTGGAGGCCCTTGTGGGCAGAATATAAATTATACTTATACGAGTACCAGATAAACAGCTAAAATTTTTAACCGAGATTCGTCAGCGATTAAACATTTCTTAGGTTAAATAAAAATACGAACCTCTGCGTCTGTCAATTCTATAGAGCCTGATACTCGATAATTAATAATTATCGAATCATTATTATTGATGTTAATGAATGATTATTGTTACTCTTTGAAAGGTTTTGGCTTCAATAATTCTTCGGCTGGCTTTGGCTGAAACTTTTTGCGAGAAGTGTGGCGTTCTAGCATTGGACGAGCCGACTACAAATTTGGACGAGGAAAACGCCAAGAGCTTGGCGGAGGCGCTCCACAGGTAATATGATCGATGCATCACCACGCAATATACGACTTGCAAAAAAAACTTTCGAGGGAACGATAAAAGAGAAAAGTAAAATCGTAATGGGCGTTCTGAATATTCACAAAAATCTTTATACCTCAAAATGTTTTAGGAATGTTTATAAACAATTTGGATGCAAACGGGGCTGGAAACCATGAAACTACGCAATAAAAATGATAATCCGATCTTCAAATTTTTTGCTTTTCTCTGTACACAGCTACGTCAATCGACGGGCCAAGTTACAGAAGAATTTCCAGCTTATCGTCATCACTCACGACGATAACTTCATTCCAAAGTTGGGCCAGCTCAGTCGAAAAAATTCCTACTATCAGCTCTACAGATCTGAAAGGTAAAATTGATTCCTATTAAATTAATAATTAGCAATAATAAATAATAATTAATTACTAATATTTCAACAGCGGAACTACTGTAACTTAACAGTAATAGATTTTTAGAGTTATTAAAGTTAATCACCGTGGACTAATAGATTCATAAATAATTAATAAATTCCTAATTAATTGTGATTTGTTGTTCACAATGAATTTATTAAGACAATTAATCGGTTATTTTAATATTAATAATTTCAAGTACTGACGGCAATAATATTGTTTTAAATTATTTAAATGTTACAAGAAATATTTTTTGAATTCAGCAATACGAATACAAATTTTTTTGAAATACAATCTTCCCAATCCCGAACCTCTATTCCCAAGTTAATTTCAAAAATCCGAAAGTCATTGAAAAAGTATACCAGTAGGACTTGACTCCGACAGGTGTAAAACAGTTTAGCTTCCAAGTTAAACTGTTTTACACCAAGTTAAACTGTTTTACAAGAAAGGATACTACAAAGACGCCCGCTAATTTTTCACGTTTCGTACATCGCGGGGCATACTCTGTTTTAAACTTAATTGGCCGTTCCTATTTTCAGTGGCATGTCCGGCATAAGATGTGTAGCATTAGACGGTCCAACGGACGAACGGTCCGGAAACACCGACAACGACTCGTCCGAGGACGAGAACGACGGCGCGGGAAGAACGAAACGACGCCCCTCCGACTCGACCGACAGACGAGAGCGAAAGCGTCAACGAAAGAAGCACGCCTTCGAATAACGCATTGCGCACACGTTACGTTCCATTCTACTATGTGTATAATTATTTCAATCTTTTTCTGGATAGTTTCATATATCGAGAATATAGAGGTGTCCGCCTTTTGTTATGTCGAAATTACATGTTTTTCGAGTTATCTCTTCAGAAAGCGTATTTTTTAAATATATGTATTAAGATATTAAAGCTGAATAATATTTTCCTGAACATAATTTCATTTTAAAGATTCTCCGTATTTTTCGTCGTATTTCGAGTTTTCGAATTTCTTTGGTTCCAAATGTTCTTTTTGCGATCATTGTGGTTGAGGCATCATGAGCACTGATGCCTCATGGAGACTTTGTACACCGAAGTGTCTGCTGGATAGATTTTTCGCAGTTTGTACATTTCAGAAGGCTACCATCACCGATATTGTTTTGTTCGAAATGTGACACAGATGATGAAGAACTTGGCAGCAGGATTTCTACCGTCCGGACGTGTAACATATTTTCAATAAAAACTAAGCATTAACCAATAAATAATTTATTCGATAACCGAAGCCTCACAAATCTCGAATAAAACGCTGGAAAAACTTTCGAATATTTTGCACCACGATCACACTGAACACAAGTGGGATAAAAAATCGATCCATACCGGACGCGCCGTGACCACTGACATTCATCAACATTATCGAAAACTAAACGGATTGTCACACAAAAAACAGGTTTTCCGAACGGCATTCATTTTTTTTTTCATTCAATCGGTAAATCGTTTTTAGTGGACCTCTTTTGTTGCAAATGCACTTCTGAAAAACTCTGATAAAAATAATAACATTTGAAAAAAGAAGAGCATGGTTCAAGGAAAGTTTTTCAGGTTTCCGGAATAAATATGCGCATTATTTCGCATCTTGGATATCTTTAATCGATTCGTTCTCTGTATAGAATAATTTCATACAGTAGGCGAATTTGGAAATCGAATTTTCGGCTGGGAATGTATGTGTAATGTGCCGTCAAAAAAAAAAAAAAAAAAAAAAAAGAAAACAGCGGAGAGCTGAATATGAAAAGGACATTTTTTATCGGAACATTTTCGTAATTGTGAGTTTGAATGGGATTTTTGTACGAGGTTTTTGAGCTTGCTGAAGTGTAAAACCATTTTGTTCCCAAGGAGTACAACCAGCACTGTAAAATGATACATCGTTAGAAAAAAAACTTTCGAAAAATCGTCGCATATCATTTTTCTTTGCCAGTGCCTACTTAGGCATACCTCCTTGACACATGATAAAGAGCTGCGAACTTCAACCTATCCAATACTTCGGCTATGTGCAAGATCAATGATTTTTTCTCAAAAACCGCCAGCACTGTATATGAATCATTAAACGGAAAAACCCCAAAATATACGGGGACTATCTTTCTGCGAATAGTTGCACCTCAAATATTACGTTATTCTGCCTTTAATGAAAAATATTTTAAAAAACATCAAACCTGACAAAAAAGTTAATCTAACAGTTTTAAATATATTTATCGTGCACACCTCGTACAATTCTTTCACTACAAATCTTAAACCTTAATACAAATTTCGTGCATTCAGGCTCCACAATTTGTATTTCCCAGAACGAAAGAAAGAGAAATCACCGAGCACATTAACGCCATTTCCTTAATTTTCTATTTTGAGGAAAAAACCGAAACCGCTGATCGAGAATTAACCGTATTTTTTTTCACTCAAATTATTCTTCGTCTATCTGAATTCTGTTCTCGTTTCTTCTTTACAGATACAAAACAATTCCTATTCGTTCAATTTACTTCGGCTATATCGTCGTCCATATTTATCTTCTTGACATGAAAAATCGGCGAATGTGTAAAAATGACTTTTTACAGCATTGAGGACAATGTCGAATGGAAAAATAACTTTTCTTGCGATTGAATGATCGAGAACTCTTTAGTGTCGAAAACCGTGTGTTTACTTATCCCACCAAATATTCAATTCCCTGAGAACTTCGAGTGAACCCGGAGATAATCTCGGTCGAAGATATTGAAGCGTTCAATAATAATGCCATTGGCATCAAAGAGACAAGAGATTGTTGAAGAATCCAAGAAATTGTTGAAACTCGAATTTCTCGTTGCGTCACACTTTTCACAGCGATTTGCGCACGCGCGAATCCTCGATTACAGTTCAGTCGTTTCGCTATGAAAATTGTAGTGAAATGCTTAGAGTTCTTCGTGGGATGAATCTTCATCGGCCTCGTCTCTCTTGGGCGTTTTCGTTCTCGACTCGGCAGGCGTTGGTGTTTCTTGTTGTGGCTTTTCCTTGGCTGGGGTTACTTCCGGCGTATCAGGCGTTGCTGCGGTGGCGTCCTCATCACCGGATCGCGAAACTGGTTCGACTTCCGGTGACTCATTCGTACTCGTCTTCGTCTCATTCGTAGTCACCTTTTCAGTTTTTGGTTTCCAAATTTTCGCTTTGTTGACGAGATACTTGACCTCCCGATCGAGCTCCGCCATTTTGTTTGCGATATCGCGGACTCGGTACTTGATAGGCTCGCTGAGAGAAGCGTCCTTGAACCAAGCCGAGATCTCGTCGTGGTAGCTCTGAAAAAATTGGTATATTGAATTTCCGATGCTCGCGTACCACTGTCTGAGATACAGATATATTGTGTTATCGCGTTCCATTTTAATATCGAAAGAAAAAGTCGACTATTGGAGTATGTTGAATTAAGAAAATGTCTAAAGCGTGCATCGTTCCGAAATATTGGAAAAGTTAGAAGAAAAATAGTGGACAAGTGCCATTAATTAACAAAATGCCAGATTAGTCGCTGCTATTGCTAAGCTGGCGAATTTTTAAAATCGCAAAAGATTATCTTTCTGTAGTAAGAAGGAACTCATTATTCTTTAAGATTGCCTTAGTTGCTTCGTAAGAGTGTTTTTTTAGTCTATCGCAATCAAGCAGGTTTTTTTTTGGTTTTGGTTTTATAAAGGTAGTTTATTTTCTTGTTTCTCTGTTTACATTTTTAAGTAACAAACAACCTTATCTAACTTACTCACTAATATTTG
>JAPYZI010001646.1:0-30486 GCA_030523105.1 Ophioninae sp. A BG-2022a
TATATATATATATATATATATATATATTGCTTCGACAAGACTTGAATTACACGTATATAGTAGAAATCGGTAGTGCACGAACGGTCGCCGATTCCATTGAGAGAGAGAGAGAGAGAGAGAGAGAGCGATTAGCAGAATTCGAGAGACCGCGATCGAGTGAGAGAATGAAAGGGCTGCCGGTCTGCGCGCTGCCGTGAAACGGATCACGCCGTGAAACCGTGAGAGCAATCGACCAGGTCCGGGTTTACATACTGTCGGCAATTATTGTTATTATTATAGAATATTCATAACAATAATCGTGGTATTTTCGTGACTGCCATAATTTAAAATTGTTATCATTGATAGATTGATTTCAATCAATCGTAATTAGTCAGTATCATGATTGATATTGATACATTTAATTATTGATATTCCAATATTTTTTTAACATTATTATGATAATTATAATTGGTATGGGAATGGTAATTAAGAACGATTGGATTGAATAATGAGCCGGTACCAATATGTGATAATTGATACATCGATTGTTATTAATTCGCTGTTTTTAGTTAACGGTGATGGCAGCGATAACAATTTATACGAAGAATTAACGCTGGTTCGATAATGTTATTTAAATAAATAATGTTAAATAATGTTGTATCAATGAGTTGGAATTGTTTTGGTAAGTAGATAATATTAATTATGCGTTTTATAGAGCAGTATTTATATTAGTGAAGAATATTAATCAGTGATTAGGATAATTAATTGATTAATTACTAACGTAATTTATTAAAGTAGTTTATATTTTTGTTTATTTATTTTATGTTTTTTATTTTTCTTATTTTTAAGTATTTTGTTTTTCTTTGATACTTTATTTAAAAAACACTATTAGGTGTGATTGAAATATTTTCAGGTTTTCGTACTTTTTCTTTTCAACATTTTTAAACAACGATTTAATTATGATCTGAAAAAATCAATAAACTATATTAAGGAATAACTCAACGAAATCTCAGGGTCGAAGTGTTTTTCAATTTTTTTGTATTATCCCATCGAAAATAATTACTTTTTGCAAAGAAAATTGATTTAAAAAATAGAAAAAATCGGACAAACTCTACAATCGTAATAATTTGTTTCTCCGTTATTAAATAAATACATTTATTTATTATTTACCGTTCATTATTATTGTTAATCGTAATTGCAATTTCCGAATTTAGCACGAGCACCAATTTTTGTCCTCGTAGGAATTTTGTAGAAGTCTTTTCGAAAGATTCATCCAAATCGATTCAACAAAGAAGAACAATGGAAATAGCTTTCGGATTGGTGATCTTCGCAATCGTCAATTGAGGATTCGGCGTGGGCGTCAACTGTGTAAAGCGACAATTAATGAAAATCTGCTGTTCGTTGAGAGCACCAAAAACGCATTCAGCGAAAACCCAAACGTGGCGAAAGTGCGAAAAGCTGGAGTGGTGGGGTGGTGGGAGGAAGGATCTGGAGATAACGACGGAATTTATACTCTCCTCAGGACCGAAAGAATTTTTTTTCACGGCGAAAACGTTCAGGGAATTTGAAGTAAAACTTTCATAATGGATAAGGAAAAGGATGGGGTAAGCGAGGGGTTGAAGGGGTTTGTAGGAGGGGTGAAGAAGGCAGGTTCATCAGCCTAGTCTTTTGAATCAATTTATATGGTGATGTTTTCACTTTGTAAACCACCGTTCTCTCTCTCTCCCTCTTTTGCAAGAAGAGAACGAGGGATGAACTGCCTCGAGAAAAAAGGAGGGAAAAAAGAGGGTGGAAAGTTTTGTCGTTGTATGGATGCTTCAGAATAGAAAAGTGAAAGGAGGAGGTGGGCTAACCTCAATCATCTTCATGGTGGTATACTGCACAATGAAAATACTACGGCCACGAGGATGAAGTTATAAGGGATGGCGAGGAGGGAGGGAGGGGGGGGGGAGGGAATGTGGGGTGCTTTGAAGTGGCTGGCCGGTGCAGGGAAGAAACCTCGAGGAAAGTTGTAAGGGAGAAACCTACCCTCGAAGAGTTAGGAGCATGCCCCTTAAGAAACGGTAGATGTAAGAAAAACCCTTTGCCATAAGGTACAAGTGAGCAGCACCGTTTACCACAGGGTGGAATTTGGAAGGGACCGTTGCGAAGCGGGGAAAGTGAGAAATAGTGTCACGAAAGGGGAGAAGTGAGAAAGATCAATGATGAAAGGGTTGGGAGTGGAAACAGCGCTTAGAAAAGAGTGGAGGTTCGAATGATCCCTTAAAAAAGGGTAGAGATTGGAAACAACCCTTGGAAAAGGGCGAAAGTACAAGCAACCCTTTTACAAAATCATAGAAAAAACCCATGACGCAAGGGTTGCAGTGAAAAAACAACTTTTACGAAAGGGCCCATTATCTCATCTTCAATCCCTTGAACGAGTGCCTCATAACACAATGTTAACGCTGCAGCCTCCGTCCCTCCTTGACTCGTCGCCCAATTTTTCAGTCCTTTTATTACGAGAAATATGAAGGAAGGTCGTACACTTTTTTTTAAAACGTAAAAAAGAAGAAAAGATAAAGATTTTTAAATAAAATGGGAATGCAGAAGAAAGCTGGAGGAAGAAAAGAGTTTGAAGGAGTTGCGAGGTTGTGCATCCGGAGGTAGGATAAACTTTTCCAGTTTTCACAACCCCTTCGCGTCATCCCTTCTCTCTTCTCCTTCTCTCTCTCTCTCTCTCTCTCTCTCTCTCTCTTTCTCTCTACCTTCCTCATCTTCGGTTTCTTCCTTGTTGCGTAAGTCGCACGAGATGAAACGTTTTTTTTTTATTTTTCGTTGCAGATATAAGTTGACCCGAAACGAGGGGTTGTATATGTTGCCCGGGGTTGATGACAGCACTGACGTTATAGGCGACGAAACTCGCGTCGTTAAACGGGGAAACGCTATGATGAGGGTTGGAGATGAGCCCTCATACGAGGAGTAGGAAAGTCAAGCCGGAAAAAAAGAAGGAAGCTGTGTTGAAGAAACGGAGAAATCGAGAAGAGGGTAGTTTCGTAGAGAGGACAAAGTTAAGGGATAAAAGTGGACACGGGGTTGGTGAGGAAAAAACGAAATGCAACTAAATGTAGAGACACGTGTATAAATGTATGCGCGCGAACATGTCTGTGTGCATAAAAGATGTACACATCGCGACTGGGCATCCCGAAGCATCCGGCGAGATCGAGGGGCGAAACGACTATAAGAAAAACGAAGTACGGAGACGGTTGCGTAACTTGGAAAACAAGTTTTGACCCTTCGATATCGAAGTTATAATCGTTACTTTCATACACCTCACGGGGGAAGTTTCTACGGCTCGTGGCCTCGCGGCTAGCTTCGAAAAAACAAACTCGTCGAGACGAACCTGTACCGGATGATTCACAATTCGACGAGCGTGTAGAGTGTGACGTAGCGAACGAAACGCTTTTTTCCGTTCGTCCTACGACCGAAATTGACCGAGATATGCGGCGCTGAGCTCGATGCTGAGTAAGCTTGAACAGCAGTTCCTCAGGAGTGTCGTATAATCTATTAGAAATGCCACCCTTTTCGTAATTATTGTTCTGAAGAAAAAAAAGTAGGTAAAACATAAATATTGCCTGATTACACAGTAGCTGAATCTTTGCTTGCTCAGCATCGAGCTCCGCGCGGCATATCTTGGCCAATTTTTGTCCCTCAACGTTGGGAAAAAAAAGCGTTTTGCTTGTGATGGCAAGCTTCGTAAGCTCGCGAAGAAAAACTATCAGGTTTTCATCACTGTCTATTTACTCCGAGCATATGAATATAAATATGCTATTCAAAAATGTATCTTTATAAAGTGTTCTCAAAATAGTTCGATCTACTGAAATTACCGTGTTTTTACGGTTCCAGTGTGTAAAAAATATCAAATCAATAACAAATATATCTTTTTTAAAAGAATACTACAAAAATATTTCAAATGATATGCAATGCGAATAATAGACACTCAGAGATAGATATAGATTATCAATTGATAGTGTTTATCATTCCCTAGCGCACTCTCGTGAAAACATATACGGAAGAAGAAAGAGACAAGGAAAGAATAAATGTCATATACAACCGAGTATAAATGTAAATTTAGAGCACAAAAAAAAGGAGAAATAGCTGGATTCGATATAAAGAAAAAATATAAAAATAATAAAAGTAAAAATGTTATTTAATGCAAAAGTTACTCTTGAATAACAACATCTAAGAAAAAAAGAGAATAAAGAAAAGTTATTAAATATTGGACAACAATAACATAAAAATGATGAGTCCTAAAAAAAAATTAATACTGGAAATCGCTAATTCATTTCGAACTCTTCCGGAGAGATGGAGAGGGAGATTGAGAGAGAAAAAGTGAGGTGAAACAGCATGTCTAAGGGAATATCGACATCGGAAGCCTCTCGCTGCTGGTACTCGTCTACATAGCTCCGATTCGTTGACTGCTCTTGAGGGAGCTCGAAAGCCTGTGACGAGCGACAGTTTAGGCCCATTAGGGTATTTATGGATTCAGCATGCCGAGACCATAAATATATACACTCTCGCATACGCAAATATATATATATATATCTATATACAAACAAGGAAAAACAGCAGGAGGGACGCCTACCAACCAACACGTTCCATCCTCGTTTGAAATTGTTAGGGGTGGCTTCGTCGAGTCGATGCAGGAACGTTTATGGAGTCCCAGAAAAGCCCTGTGGGGGCTTCAGCGTTGGACGAGAATGTGAAGGAAAGAGAGAAAAAGAGAGAGACGTGAGGTTGGCTCACTTGCACATGGTCAGAGTTCCTTTCATTTTCGACACCCCCATCCGGTTTCAATGCACGCAATTCCCGAACGTTTGTCCCTTTGCAGATCTCTATTCACGCTGAATGGGAAAGAGGAGCGTGGAGGCACGCGACTGATTCGATTTACTTCTAGTCCTGGCCCTTTCGTCCTTACTGGAAACAACAAGCCCTACGGGAGCCCTAGAGTGCAGCTGGAAATTAGGATTCTCGCAGCTGATTCAAGGTCATCGATTGGCTCGTGTTTTTGTACTTTTCTGGCACGAGATTGCTTGATGAAAGGATCTGGATCGAAAAGGAAGGGCCAAAATTAATAAAGCTAGATCGGAGAAACTTAAATCGAAGGGTTCAAATGGAAGAACGTAAATCAAAGGAGTTAGATCGAAAGGCTTGATTGATAGATCTGAACTAAAAGACCTAGATCAAAGACCGTAAATAGAAGGACCTAGTTCGAAGGGCCTGGGCAAAGGTCAAAGTAGTTTGGTTAATTGGTTGGGAATAACTGCTGACCTGGGAGAGGTTAAAGCAGAAGGGACATATGCACTGGAAGACTTAAATCGGTCTGGGGCTTAGGGCTAATTAGGGTGCCACATTAGGGCGGGTACTCCGGACCTTTAGGACACAAAAGGGACCAGTGGCGAATCTAACAATCACTGAAAAAACTCTTTTTTTAACAACCAAATTTTATTCGTACGTCCCTGATGGGGAGGATCCTTTTTTTTTTTAATTCTGGACACGAGAGGTCATTATTGGATTATTAAATTAAGGGGTGTCATGAGTAAGGGACACAGGGTCTCTGAATCATTTCATGAGACTCGGTTAAGATTCTGGCAGGCTGTCAAGGGATTAAGATATAAGGGGCTCAGATGGGGAGAATGAAAATAAAACTCCAGATCCCACGTATCAATTTTGATTAAAATAAAAAAATAAAGGCTTAGATATTTTATTTTGTTTTTCCAACTTACTTTATTTTTAATGTTTTATTTTATTTTTATGTTTAACTAATTAAAAAAATAATTAAGATAAAAATGAGTAAAATAATGAACAATTAAATATTGATACAAATAAATAAAAATCAATTTAATAGAGTTTTCGCAACTTTATTAATTAGTCAATCAGTAAAATGCCTAAATTCATACAAATTCAATAACGAAAGAATATTCGATAATGAAAATGGGGACAGATTAAGGACAGCTTAATAAAAAAATGGAAATTTTATTTATAACATATTCTCATCCTAACTAACTCAATTATTTTATCACTGCCACGAGTACAATCAATTCCGCAGATATTCGATCAAAGTTGACAAAATATTGAGGGGGAAAGACAGAGAAACGGATTTAGTGATTAAATAATTTCATCGTGGTCCAATTCAATAGTCGATCAAAGCAGAGTACAAATTTAGTAAGATAATCGTAGCGATATTAAAACAATGAAATATTAACAAAAGTACAGCTGAACGTTGCACTGAGAGGAATACAATTTTAAAAAATAAAAATAGAATCAAGTAACAAAAATAATTAAAATAACAGTGTCGCGAAATGCACAATAGTTTTATATTTAAACGTTCAGTTATAAAAATTTATATACGAAGAAAAGGGTAGGGAAAAAATACAATAAAATGTATGAAATATACAAAATCAAGATAAAAAATATATATAAAATGTATTTAAAAATACAAAAAAGAAAACACATAAAAGAGAGAAAGAGGGAAAGGGGGAAGAGAAAATGTACGGATAGCACAGCACAGGTTAGGCACTTGGCACGTTTTCCCCAGTGATCGAACTAGACCACGCACAAAGCCACTCTAAATTGTCTCCTCGTTAAAAGAGTCCCGGTGTGACACGCGACACGCCACTAAGGGAGACTTCACGGTCTACGTACTTATACATGCATATATGAACATTCGTATATACGGGGTGTCTTAAAAACAGCGCGATATTCTGGACAGCGTGCTAGCTCTGATTGAAAATGATGAAAATAAAGAAAAAAAGAGGAAGAGAGAGAGAGAGAGAGAAAGAGCGAGATGGTGATGATGATGATGATGATAGATTCTATTATGCCCTAGTAAATATTTTCATACAATTTAAGATAAAACGAAAATGATAAAAAAAAAATAAAAATATAAAGTTTAACGAAATAATAGCTGAATAATAATATAAGAAAAATACCAAAAAATATATAAATGTTTTAAAAATATTCAGTCTTACCGGAAGACTTGACTAAAGATGAACAATTGATAACTTAAAATAAACTTAAAAATAAATTAGAAATTAAAGAACGCTGATGTAATTTAAGGAGTAATGAGAAACCAGAAACAGAGTCTTTCAAGAGAGAGATAGAGAGAGAGAGAGGGAGAATTATTTTTGTTTTCACTTCTTTCGTTTCGACTTCCGGTTTCAGCGGGGGGAAGCTCCGTCTGTCCGCGTCCTCGTAATTTCTTCGCCAGGGAAGTGAACCGAGAGCATTGTGGAGTTGCGGAGCACCTGGCACGCGCGCACGCCCTCTTTGCCAGGTATTGGCACGGTCTTTGTGTACACGCGGTCGCCCACCTTTCCACTCTTTCCTGGCGTGCTGCCTTCGCGAATGCTTTTGCTTGAACCGCCACTCGGCGGCGATACGAGACCAGCGCTGGATTGCATCCAATCATGGGTGGATGAATGTACAACCGAGTCGGATGTCGAACTATGACTTCACACATTTCTGACAGTTACACTCACCAATTAAGTCACCGGGAAAACGCTAGCTAATTATATCACGAGGCATTTGCTCCGAATTAGGTTATGATTCGAAACTACTTTGTCGAAATTTCGACTACGTTCACAATCCAATCCAACGGTCGTAATTCACCACATTTATTAAAATTTAACGAATAAGCGCTGCCAAAATTATGATTGCAGCAAACATTTTCTCACGAATGAGATCGTCGGAGAATCATTCTGTTTTTTTAATAATTAAAATCCGATTATTTTTCGATTTTTGGCAGAATTTCAAAGTTGGACCATGGATTTTTGTGAATTTTTCCATACATACCCCTTTGCCTCTTTATAAGCGATTTTTCATGTAGACTTTCCGAGAAAACTATACGAGATATCGATACGAATTCAACGCCATTATTTAAGATAGGCAAAAACCTTTCCCAAAACTCTACATTGAATCCCCATACCATAGGAATAGCTCACCCTACGACCTTTTGAAATTTCGTGATTTTTGAGATTTCGGAAAAGTGGCTCGAAAAATGAAAAAAAAAAAATATATTTTTTTTTTCTCCTTTTTAAACTCTTATAAGAATTTATTTGATCGGAAATTTTGTGCTCATTACGAATATCATCGAATTTTCGCCGGAAGCAGGACACGAAGCAAAGAAAAACGTGTTTTTATACGTTTTTAACGATTTTTTCACAAAAATGTTGGGTTTTCGGGGAAATAAATCGTAGATTCGTGCTCAGGGCATTAAATTACATCGAAAGGGATCAATAAGAAAAATATTAAAAATCAATTTTTTTTTCGATTTCTGGGCAAAATAAGTTTTTTTACTCAATCATCGATAACTTCTTTTCTTTCAGGATTTGACACTTCACTTTGCGCTCAATCTCTTCGTTACGATTTTCTCTTCAAAATGCTTTTTTAATCATTAAAATTCGATGATTTTTCGATTTTTGGCAGAATTTCAAAGTTGGACCATCGATTTTTTCAAATTTTTCCATACATACCCCTTTGCCTCTTTTTTTGCGATTTTCCAAGCGGTCATTCCGGGGAAACTATGAGAGATATCGATACGAATCCAACGCCATTATTTAAGTTAGGCAAAAACCTTTTCCGAATTCACCAAATGGAAGTCCATAGCGTATAAGGAGCTCACTCTACGACCTTTTGAAATCTCGTGATTTTTTAGATTTCGGCAAAGTGGGCCCGGGCGGTCGAAAAATTTTTTTTCCGGTTTTTTAAATATTAAGAGGGTCTATTTAATCGTAAATTTTCTGCTGATAATAAATATGCCCGAGTTTTTGGCGAAGGTACAAAATTAAGCTGGGAAAATGCAAAAAACTTTTCTAGAATATTATTTGGACATTTTTCCCTGCTGCAGCTTACGGTAGCTATCGTAGCGACGCAGGTTACGAATTCGTGCAGTGAACAAGTGACAAGTAAAAAAATATATTGATACTTCGGAAGGATGCAAACGCAGTCGGTAAAAACGGACAATGCGAGCCGCTGCGCCGACAGTGAGAAAATCGATTTGTAGAGTTTTCATTTGAGATATTAATTTCGTATTTGGGAACGGTAAATCTCCGCTATCATTTTAATATCGTATTTGTCAAATCGATTTACGATTTTAAATCGCTATATTTATTCACTGAATATCTCTCAAGCTTTAACTAATTAACTAATATATTTTTTATTTAATTGTAATTTCCATTGTATCGATTTCTATGCTTCTCTCGTAACGCCCCGTCATTAAATTTTCTGATTTGAGGTTATACCCCTTAATTTAAACGAAATTTCAAGATTTGAAAAATCTATTTTCCATAATTTTTGTCTCACCACAATTGGCATTTTTGCGAAAGGAAAAAAACATAAAAAATATAGAGGTAAAAGGGAATAAAAAAAATGGTGAAAACCCGAAGGATCCGAAAAACGTAGAGTCCATCAATCCTCATTAGGAGGTATTGGCTCCCGTCGATAGGCAAAACTTCCCGTCGACGCCCCATTAAATCTTCACCGCTCAATTGCGGCTGAGGACATGAAGCAAACCGCGCGGCAAACGACGACGAGTGTGACGTAACTTTCATTCGCGCCGTGCTACCCTGGGGAGATCGTTAACTTCAACGATAAATTGTCTCGGCACCTCGAAGAGGGAAGACTCGCGTCGAAACGAGGTAAAGGGACCACCTGTACGTGTACACCCTCAACTTTCTTGAACTCTCGGGCTTAAACGGACCCGTTGGATCTTTGGTGACGTGCATACGTCTCGTTGGTCGAATCACCTAGCAATTCGAGCGCTTTGACACCTTGACGTTTCCGGCAAAGCCTGGATTCGACGCTTGAGAAAAAAGCTTTTTTTCATTACGTTTTTATGAGATTGTAAATTAAGATATTTTCGTAGGATTTCTCAGGCTTAATAAAGAACCTTTTGAAATTCATTAAAAAAAATGTATTGCATATTTTATACATTTTTAACATGCAAAAATATCATTCGAATACAAAGTTGTTTTTTTAATGATAATAAATAGAATAGGAAGTCTACAGCATTTATTTAAATATATAAAGTTAATTTCTTTGTTATTTCATTAAAAAATGTTTAATATCGAATGTAAAATTAAATAAGAATGTAACAATGTTAAGATTGTGTATTTAAAATCTATTATATAAATGTGTATCTATGTAATCCAATTTCCGTGGAATTCGATAGTAGTGATAATCGCTTATAAAGAGTTGATATAAAATCACTTTTAGGTTATACGAAGATTAAGCTCGTTGAAAATAAAAAGTCCATATGCGAAATGAAAATTCCTAATCTGACGCAATCGTCTGAACACAAAAATTGGGATGAAAAATTCAAATCCGTAATACAAATCTCAAAAACAAATTCAAAATTTCACTAACAAAATCAACATTTACAAACCAATATCAAAATCTCAAATTCAATAACAATGTATCAACAATCGAAATACAAAAGCTCAATTTCAAAATGAAAATGCCAAATTCTCAATCGAACATCAGAATGCTAGATGAAAATCCGAAAATCTAAATAAAAGTACTGATGGACAACGTGCCTCAAACATCAGAAGAGCTGGGTTCGGATTGACCCCTCCCTCCCCCCTCCCCCCCCCTCCGCCGCACCTTCGTCCTCGTCACGAAAGCTTCGTCTTTCCAGTGCAAGTTCCTTCACTTTGGCGCAAGGGTGTTTTGACAGCCACGTAGAACGCGTGCCATCATCGAGCAAGAATAGTCTCTCGTTCCTCGCACTCGTGCATCTGCATCGGGGTTTTCATCCTCCAAGCGAAGCATCCGAGGGGATCGAAAAAGGGGGACGTAGAACCTAGGATCCGAGAACGTGAAATGGAAAGCGAAATGAAAACGGAAAACTAGTCGGTGGGAAAGGATTTCGACGTGTATCAGCCCCAAGAAAGAAACATCGAAGGAAGAGAGCTTCCTGGTTGCTTGAGTGATGGATTCGACTATGTTGCTCGAGAAGCCACTGACATTTTCCTGACGCATACCAAAACGTAATAAAAAATAAAATGAAACGAATATTGTGGATAATAATGATGATAAATTATAGCAAGGGTAATAATGATAACAAATAATGATAAATTATAGTAATGGTAAAATGATAACAAATAATGATGATAATGATGATAAATGACAATAATCATAAAAAATGATGATAGTAATCAAGTTTGGTACAATACGTAATCTGGCCAATTTTGAATTTTTTTTCGATGGACAATATCGATCAGCCATCGAGTTATATTAATAATCACCGGTATTAAGTAATTAACAATTAAATTTGAATGAAGCATTCGTCGGTATTATTTATATCAGGTATTATTATTGTCATTTATATTATTATTATTATTATTGTTATGATTAATTATTTCTAATACATAATAATAATAATTAGATAGATGACGATTGCGGATGATAATTAATAAAATATTTTAAGTAGTCTGAGGTGCGGTTCCCAACTTGTTCAAGTAAAAATTGATGAATCATCATTAAAAAAAAAAAAAACATGAAATATCTCCAACGCCGGAACGCGAGTAACTCGAGCCTCGCAATAACCTTATCAGATGGGATTTACGACCTTTCTTTATTTTTCGATCGTACGGTGTCTATATCAATCGTTCGACGAATACAATCGATCACGCTTGCTTCCGGTGTTACTCGGTGGTCGTCGGATCTATAAATATCCTGGCTATTCGAAACATTCGATAAACTTGACTTTTTTGTCTTTTATTTTCTTTTACTTCTTTCGTCGTAAAAAACAACGGAACTCTCCGAATCGTGTTTAATTCACGGCGTGGAATTAAACAAATGTATTTAAATTATTTTCAACTTAATTTACAATTACAGAATTAGTAAAAATTAATAATTATTATTTGTTAATTAAGAGTAATTGATTTCAATTCATAATACATTTTTATGTTCATACAGAAAATTCAACAAATTCAAAATTACTAAAAAATATATATTTTTATATAGAGTACATACACGAAATTGCAAAAATGGAATTATTAAAAAAATATATAAATTATTCACGAAAAATCACGATTATATAAAATATATATATATACACATATTGGAGCTTCACAATAGTCGGACAAGTGCTGAGAGGTAAGTATTATTTATGACTGTTAATGCCCTTCTCCCTTCTGAATCAACCACCGCCCGCTCCCACCCCCTTCCGCTCGCTCTCACTCTCTCTCTCTCTCTCCCTCTCTCGTTTTCTCTCTCCCTTTCTCTACTGGAATAGTTTACTGCCAACCGCTTGCTGGCATCGACCTCGATAAATTTAGCAGCCTGTGGAGAGAATCGCTTCGTGTGCTGTTGGCCCACCACAATTCTCGTTTCTACGTCTGCACGAAGGAGAGAGAGAGAGAGAGAGAGAGAGAGAGAGAGAGGGAGAGAGAGGTAGGAAGAGACAGACATAGAAATCGCAAATTTTCGCTTTGAATCGATAGGGTGCGACGATGGCGTGCCCTTACCATCCCCCAACCCCTTCTAACTCATCCTCTTGTCCTGATCCCCCCCCCACCCAAGTCATAGAAGGGTGGATGCCCGAGGATGGCAAACTCAGCACAATTCGATCCTCATTGACCACCGATCGATAACGTTTACAAAGGGTGGAACCTCTGAATGGGGGATGAAATCGGAATTGGGGGTTGAAGGGGTTTTTGGGGGTTGGGGGACGATTTTGGGGTTGGGGTGGAGATTTGGAGGTTAGGGGCAAGATTGAGGGCAGGGTGGGATGATTTTGAGGCTGGGGGTAGGAGTTGGGAGTTGTGGATGATTTCGGAGATTGGGGAGGGGCAGGAGTGATTTGGGGGTTGAGGATTGAGCCGAGAATTACGCTTGCTGCTCCAGTCAACGCGGCTAATATCCCAAATTCCCGCATGAGTCCGTGCCACCTACGACGAAAGATTTATGCGGCACACGCGCACACACACACACTCACATCCACCGCGTCTCCGTAGGCGAACATCCGTAGAGATAAGCAGGGCCGTGTGTGCGCATTGTCGGACACCGAGAACGAGACTGACGAGGAAGCAAACGCGTTCGCCTGACAGATTCGAGGATCGACGGATTCGAAGCTGCGATGACGAAACGGACCGGACGTAGGCAAAGATTGTACGCGTGGTTGAGTACCCAGCTTCGGTAGAGGGGCGGAGGTTCGAATGGCGGGAGAGGGTTCAATGGAGTGTTTATATTTTTCTTCAATATATTTTTAATTATATTATAATATTTTATTGATATATTATTAATATATGTTATTTATCGATATTAACTATATATATATATATATAAATAATGAAATAATATTAAAAATCCATTCTATTAAAGATCAGTATTTATAATTATATATATACCCAAGATGGCGAACTTCCAATTGAAAGTTTTGTATCGTTAAGTACCAACTCGAATTTTACTGCCCCTCCCTCCCTCACTCGCAGTATACAAATTTTAGTAGAAAAAGAGAGAGAGAAATGGAAAGCGAGATAACGTCAGTGTCTCCTGACTAATAGCTCCAATCCTCCATCCCCATCCCCTTTTCATTCTCGTTGTTTTTGATCCACCAATTAAAATTATAATTGCCTAATTAAAATGACCGAGCCTTTCGAGCCCGAGGATTTTTTATGCCACCTGGGACGAGGTGGCTTCTCATCAAATCGACCCTCCCCCCGAACCTTGCTCCATCCCCCCCGCCCCCCTCTTTTACGTATATAGACGATCTTTCCCTCTAGCGAGGGAATACAAAATCTTCGCGTGTAATTTTGCCATGACGAAAAACAAAAAAGGCAAAAAGAGAACTGTCCAACCTCCCTGGTAGTACAAATCGTGAGAAAAAAAGCAGTGGGAAGCGTGACGATGTTTTTGCGAGTTCGATGGTACGTGGGGCTTGTCGGGACCCTCCGTTTGGTGTAAAAGCATTTACGCATACAGGGTGACCGGAAAAGTGACGTTCGAATGAAAAATTCGTTTGAGTTTGTTGGAAGGGCTGTTTGAATCACCCTTCATTTTTTTTCTGTTTACAGTTTCGGATATTGTTTTTTTTTGTTCGGATAATTAATCAACGCAATGGCAAATATCGTCTTTAAAATTAAATATTATGAGGTTTTTTGTCTAATTTTCAGAGAGGAACGATTTGGTAAGTAGTTTTGAAAAAGTTCTAATCATCGTTAAAATTATTTTGCATGATTTGTTTATTTTGGACAAAATAAAAGAATACATTTTGGAAAAATCTCTAAAAAATTCCTAATATCTGCAAAACCACAAAACATAATTTTTTACTTCTTAGACGAAATATTCCAAGTTCAAATAAAATACCTCAGCGAAAGAAAATGGTAAAAATTAAAGAAAAAGACCGAAACCATATTTAACAATAATTTTTTCAAAGATTTCATCGTTAAACGGTACGATCACTAATTTTAACGGTCCCGCTTTCGATTCCGTAAATTACAAAAATCGTGGGGAAATTGGTATTTTCAAAATGACGTGATGGCTACAAAATTATAGCGAAAATAAAAATAAAAACGTGAAATAAAACTGGTTTTGTTCTCTTCCAAAAGACCTTTCGCAAATTGGGTACCAATATCTTTTCGTTAAGATAAACCCAAACGAACATATTTTGAACAAATTTAATTAACTTTAGAAAAATTGAAGGGTGCCTGATACTTTTGGTAAACTCTGTATAAATATATACATGCTGTTCTCTTCTGTTCATTTTCTCTGCTGTTCATTTTCCCATTTTTTACTTATCCCTCGAATGTTGATCGCGCAAACTTTAGTCCCCCCCCCCTCGCGGTGCCCTTCGCCCCTTCAAGAGTCCCATGGTCCCTTATACGATATTTGCTTCGTCGTTGCTTTCATTTGGTCCAATATGAACGCATCCAGGCTAGCTACCGGTGTGACGAAACGAGACTCTCGCGTGTTGCGGTTCTCTCTCCCGTGGGAATCATTGAGAGCCTTTCTCTCTCTCTCTTTTTCTCTCTCTGGGAGAGAGATTTGGCGGCGAGGACGATGAAAAAAGGGGAATCCCCGCTGCGGCCATGGGACCAACTTATATTCGCACGCTTCAATGCCCAAAGAGTCGCCACCTAGCGGTTCCCCCTCTTTGCGATAAAGGGGGTGGGGGGATTCGGATCTTTTTTCATTTCGCTTCACGTATAGCTTGACGTGATTTGTCACGTGGTGGGTGGCAGCGATTACGTTGAATTTGCGATTTCACGCATCCTGACTACTCTCTTTCTCGCTCCTTCTTTCTCTTTCTCTCTACGTATGTACATACATGTATAAAAATAAATATAAAGACTTGAAGATGAAAGCAAAAGGATTGCCACTTTGGAATGGAAGGACGAACGCAGCAACATTTTTCTTTTTATCTTAGAATGAATTATTAATTATAATACTGTAACATATTTAATTTCGTATACAAATTTCGTTTATTTTCATTTTAATATTCATCGCATTACTATTGATATTATTACTATTGTTGAAGTTGTTGTTGATAAAATTGTCATGGTTATAATTGTAATTATTTTAATGTATTCATAATTATTGTTTTCTCGTACGTATTTTATACTTTACACTTTAAGGGGTGTGGCTATTGTGAAATAAAAAAAAACATCGTTGCTGGAAGCAACTGACTATTGAGAAGAAAAGTCAAACGGGTCGGGCGGGTATATTGCTTTTCATTTTCAACTCGTATTTATCGACTGAAAAAAAACCTGATTTACTTTATTGAAAGAAAAGTAATTTATTCAAAAATTAATGTGCTTTTCTTTCAACGAGTCTGTCTTTCAGGAAAGTTATTAAAATCGTTATGATAAAAAGTTCATTATTTAAGTTATTGCATTAAAAAAATGTAAAATATATGTATTCAATACATTGTTATGAAAAAAAGAATATAAATTAAATTATTATAGAAGTTATGAAACGAATAAATAATAAATGTATAACCCAAAGAGATTAACGACAAAGCTATAACCAAAAAGACTAATAACAAAGTTGTAACCCAAAAAAATTATTAACACATTTTTAACCCTAACAAACCCAAACAAATAACTCAAACGTTGGGAGTTTCACTCAAAATTGGTTCAAGTCTTTCAGCTCCAATTTATTTCCAGGGGAAATAACAAATCCGGAACTCAATGAAGTTATCACTGGAGTGACAGTCGGCCTTATATGGAAGTGGGCAACTGTAAAATCCAATATGTAAGTATAACGGGGTGGCGCAAACACACACAGCCTGCTATTTCCACAATCAGACCATCAATTATTCACCTTCGTATAAATTTTCAATCGCACCTGTCCGGTACGAGCGTTTAATCGAGGATGAATAATAACAGCCAAGACCCGGTGTGCGCCCCGAAACGAAAGGGTTTGGCTGTCAGTTATTTTGCGAGGGAGAGTAGAGCTCGTTGCTTCTGCGCGCGCAGGCTGTATCGTTCCGTTCAGTGGCACAGAGAAATCGATCTATGGATTATTGAGACTACGTATATTCACATATACACACTTGCCACAAAAGTAAAGGCCGCGAAAAAAAAATTGACATTTAACCGATTTTCAAAATGCTGAAACTTTTTGAAAAATCGATGTAGACCAGAAATAAAAAAAGGAAATCGAAGCTTGAAGTATGTAATTTCGAAAAGTGAAAGTAAAATATTTTAGTCTTTTATTGATTTCGAGTAATAATTAGAGAAATAGAGAAAAATAAATCGACAGAAGTTAAGCAGCAACGGGATAGGCTAATACTTGGATCGGTGACCGCTTAGCCGTGCTCCGGTTGGCGCATCTTGTATATACTTCAACAAAATACGCCTTGCTGTATATACTTCAACAAAAAGTCTGTACACCAAGGAATCAGAAAAATACATGGCCGTCTATACTGATACGGGTTTTCCACAGTTTCCCCGTACCCTTGACAATGTATAGTGTAGCGTATAATGTAGCGTAAATAATAATCATTAATTTCTCTTTTAGAAAGGAAAAAACTTTCGGCCGAACATTTTTTATCTACAGTCAAAATCGTCAGAAATGAGAAGTTGGATAACTTCGTCCGAGACACCCTGTATAAACGCGTCATCGGGAGCGAAAATAGGGAAGAAACAAACCAAACGCACCCACGTATTATATATGAATCATGGAGTGATAATCGGCGCCTCGCTAACAAGAGAGAGAATACATTGGTTGCGTGAATACGATTCATGAAAATGTAACGTTCTGATGGCAGATCGTTTGCTCCGTGATGAAGATACAGCGGTGGCTGACGAGCACGCGAAATAAATGGTCGCTTTGTACGGATGTATTAAGCTTCGAATTGTATATGCTCGAGAATTACATGAGAGAGAGGGGGAAAAAAGAGGGGGAGAGATTTAGCCACATGACAATCTCGTTAAGTAGAGGAACTCGTTTCAACAAATTTCAACAAATGCGTGGAAGGATTAAGGTAGTCTGGATTTACGTTCGTAAAAATTAATCTTTCCTCTCTCTGTCTCTCTCTATCGAGCATATCTTTCTGTCATTTCGTAAATTATTATTTATTGTCTATTATCTTATAAATGGATATTTAACTAAATTATTTGATTACGTAATCATTTTATTATTTTAATATTCAGTCATTTAATTGTTTTATTATTATCGAATTGTTATTATCGAATTGTATTGTTAAAACATTGATTATTAGTTATTATAATCAATTTATATTTATTATGGATTCATTATTAATTATTGCAGTAAATGGTTATTTATTGTTAATCCATTATCTATCGTGGTAATAAAAATGAAAATCCGTTATTCAACATTTGTTCAATGTTTAATTGATTTTTGTTATTTAGTTTTTTAATTCTTGGAATTTTTATTTATTCTTCGGACCTTTGGTTTATAATTTTTTTATTTTTGTGTTACATTTTTATTTCGTATCTATCGTTTAAACTTATTGCGAGACAATTTGATAGCACCTTTGATAGCAACTACTATAATTTTTTATTTAGTTTATTATCCTTTTTTCTTAAGCTCCAGAAGCTTTGGATTTATTAGCTTGGGCTTCCTTGGGCTCGATTTGTTTTCTTCGTGTTAGTTTGGATTTTCTAAATTCGTTTTCCCTGATTTTCTGTAAATACATACAATTATTATTATTATTATTAATAATTGATAAATAAAGACAAGAACTTTAATTAGGAAAAATTTCGTAAAAATTGAACTTCTCATACACTGAATAAAGTTAACAAATTTCAATTGAATTTGCGCATGAAATGAAGAGAAATCGTGTGCAAGATTAAAAAAACATTTTTCCAAAAATAATTTTAATATTTGGCTATAAGTTCTATCGTAATTAAAAGTAAATCTTCGATCAGCTATTTCTGCTTAATTTGATGAAGCTTCTTCGGCAATTTGGATTGACGGAAGCGATGAACGATTTTGCTAAATCTTCACAGGCGTTTGACCCCTTAATCGAGAACACTCTATCTCTCCTTCGCCCCTTTCCTTTGGTTCTTTTTTCGACACTCTCGTTCCAAAATCCCGTTCTTGCTCGCTAGCTTGATTATCGATTACCTCGTCTTATCTTCGTACACATTTCAATATTCATAACTCGTTATTTTCATAACTCGTTCCTTCTCGATATTTAATAACATTTCCTCTCGTTACGGAGTAACAGTAAATATCTTATTTTTTAATTATATTACGAAAAATAATTGTTACGAAGAGTCAATATTGTTCCCCGATTAAATTATTTTCCTCTCAAAAATTTTGTTCCAAATTCCATTACTGTTCATTCAACGACCTACAAATTTGTCCGCTTATTTTCCTGTCTGTACTGCAATCGTCCATTTTTATCACACGTCTCGGTCGCATTTCCAATGGTTTGATTTTTCTGTCTTGATACCCGCATAATATTTCCCAAACTTTCCAAATGACTAAATTATTGATTATTTTTATCCAACAATATCTATTATTTTTTTAATTGATTATCATTTATTATTCATTATTCATTAATTCAGTTATTATTCACTATTAATCATAATTTTTCCTATTCTGTTTATTTATTATCATGTTTTAACTGCTTCTATTTTTTAATAATTGATATTCATTATTATTAATTTTTTAAAAATGATTAACAAAAAAATGTCCATTCGATCCTCATAGTTTATTCTTTCATCTATCGTTCATTATTTGTGATAATTATTGTTTATCATTTTTATTGAGTGTAATGTTTTTAAATATTTCAATTTTTTATTACTGACACTAATAACTACTATAATTTTTATTGGTTTTCTAGTTACTCGGTTTACTAGGCTAGAGTATTCCAGACTTTAATTATTAAAAATCCTAATGAATAACAAAACCCTTCCTCCCCTTTTGTCGTCTCTGATAATGACGTTCAAAAATTGCAGTTTTCGAAAAAAAAAAAATCTCATGGGATTTGCAATCGAATTCGACGTGACGGGCAAATGAAAAAATGATCAATCGAAATTTTGGCGGACCCGGAATTGTGCGCGGTTCTATTTATACAACGGTATCTGTTTGTGTGTGTATTTGCATCCAGGAATGTGTGAGTACGAACAGTAACAAAAATGCCGCATCGATGCTTCTGGGAACGGCCTTCAGCGTCGCTAGAACCGAAAGCTTGTTTTTACGAAAAACATGGTCGATATGCGGAATACCAATTTTTAAAAATGAATAAAACAATGACCAGGAATGAAAATACATTGGAGAAGCAACAATTGCATCTGCGTACGTCCAGTGCGTTGTATTGATGAATTTATGTGAACCAAATTGAAATGGCACTCCCTCGCTTTCTCTCTCTCGCTCTCTCTTTCATCTCTTATCACCAAAAGAATTCGCTTTAGTGACAATGATTACACAATTCGAAAATCTTCGCGATAATCGTTAACTCACTCGATCCACTTATGAGTTCACAACCGGATGAACATTCTTTTAAATTATAGTTTTTTTCGCTCTCCATAAACTTCAAAATCTTGCGAATATCGTGTGCAAATATTATCTTGATATTTGAAAAATTGTAGAAATTATGAGTGATTTACTGAACCGACTAGTAGTGTTTTCATTGTGGGCCGACAAAAATATTTATTGTCGGCCCATGCTAACAAAGCTTCTAGTCTATATATCTTTATTTAAAAAATTATTAATATACCTCAATATTTATACTTTCACTTAAAAAAAACTTCGATGAAATCGAACGGTTAGTTTTTGAGATAAAAATTCCCAAAATTCATCTATTTTTCCAAAGCTTACTCTGACGTGTCTCTTAATTCTTCCGTATTACTATTTACCATTTAATGTCATATAATCAATGTAACTATCCCCTCTTTCATCACTACAATTAATTGCAAATTCCCCATGCTTTTTTCTCAGCAGGACCAAACATTTAAAAAAAAAAAAAACGTTTGTACTATTTATATCACGTGTATAATCATACGCAGTCGGTACAAAAAAGTATTTGAAAACCTCGCAAGAACCTGTTGTTAATTCGGCGGATTTTTAAATTTCGGTTTCGTTAAGACTTTCGTAAACAAACAACAGGTATATTTAGTATGAAGTATCAAATGAAAAAATGAGTTAAATAATTTTATTTTCGAAGAATAATTTTTCAAAAATACGTTGTAAGAATAGCTTTTGAAGCGAGTGCAGAAGGTGCGTTAATCATTATCCCTCGACCACACAAACCCTTCGCCCTCCCACTTGGCCCTTACGGTTCATCGCTTTTTGCCCCCAGAACATAACGAAGACATTATACCAAGCCGTCCGGGCTTCTGGGGCTGTCTTTTTTCTCTCTCCACACCCCGGCCGTATTATAGATATTCCCATGCGTGCCTTTATTGCCTAACCCTTGTCTTCTCCTCTCGGCACTCATTTTTCCTTCGCGTTCAAAGTAGCCCTAGGCCCTTTTTCTCTCCATCTCTTTTTCTCTCGTCCATTTGGTCCCAGAACCCATTACGCGACCTATCGTTAGTCCCCTCCCCTCTCCCGGCAGACCAAACTCAAGCCCTTTTAGGACCTCCCTTATTTTCTCTCCGCCCTTCGACAAATATATATATGTATATATATATATAAACCTTATTTTCCCGCTATTCGTCTTGAGAGTAAATAAAACAAGTCATAAACATACAGAGTCCATAAATAATCGAAACTAGGGGCAAGGGAGGGGGAAAGGCTCATCCCTTGGCCCTTTTATCGGGCACATATTCTAAAGCGGGTTTGCCTGTGTGCGTTAAAATCTCGTTACCGTAATCACGTATCCCTTGGGAATATTTACGAGATTCGTTGATCGGTGCGCATGCGCAAAATTGCGGCTCTTTGCGCGCATACTCGATGGTTCCTTCGTTTAAGGGCAACGAAAATGTTTTTTTTTAATTTTCGTTATTTTCTTGTTACAAATTACTAGATAGTTAGAATTACCAAAAATCGATCTAATTTAGCGATGCACGATGATTGATTTGAAAAAAAAAAATCCTTTTTTATAACGAGAAATTGGATTTCGATAAAAAACAATTTGTTGGAATTTGTGCACGTCAGGGCAATATAATACGCAATATAATTTAAATATAATTAATTGTTTAATATAATTTAATAATTTAAGTGAGATATTCGAACTTAATCATTTAAATTCATTTTAAAAATATAATACTACGATAAAATTAATAATTATAATAATTAAATAAGGACGTATGCGTTGAAAAATAGTGATTTCGAAAAATATGGGACACCTTAATATACGTGGTTCCTCTTTGTTATCTTGTTTTAGTGATTTCGAGGATCCGCAACCGTATCCAAAACCGGAAGTGAGGTGGAGGAAGTAAAGAGCGTCAAACACGAGGTCTGTATGCGAACAGGTGGAAAAAGTGAATACCCTCGGTGTGTTCCTTTGCACGATGTCGCGTAAAAGCGAGCACGTCGTTTGTCCTCGACAAAATGCTTTCAAGGGATTGTGTATGGAAATATTCGTACACGCAACCAGCCTCGTACGTACAAGGTGACCGTTTTAAGGTGGTCGCCATTTTTTTCTAATCTAGTACGGACATTTCGATTTGAGACTTCATAAAAAAAATGCACCTGCTTTTTTAGGCAAGGTATATCAACAAAAAAAAATGAGAATTTTTGTAAAGGTCCATTCTAAATTAAGAAAATGAGAGTCATCGAATTAAAAAAAAAAAAATAATAAAACACATGGAAGCCCAACTTTTTAAAAATGAAATTAAATTAAATATCCGTTGGAAGATGCAACCTCGACAATTTTTTTATCTTGATAGAAGAATGCACAATAAAAGAACTTCCCATTGTTTTTTTTTTGCAAAATGCAAACAAAATTTTAATATATCAGTGTCGATCAAAAATCAAAATTCCTTTCTAAATTTGCAACATAAAAATAACTTAAGACTAATTGAAATCCAATATAAAATACTCCAAAAATAATTTCCGAATGCAATTAAATTCCACAAGTGCAATCTAGAAAGCGTTTTTATCAATTTCCATTTCCAATTCCTAAATCAAATATATTCCTCTTATTTTTAACGTGTACGTATACATTGTATATTTAAAATTCACCTTAAAATTAAATAAGACTTAAAATGCGATTAAAATCGAATCGAATCGGAAAAATCCGACGGTTGGTTCACCGGAATTGAATAACCAAAGTATCGCTTTACCCAAACCCAAATTTCGAGGCTTTTCCGTCAATGTTAGATATAATAAAAAAAAGAAAAAAAAACATTCTCGCAAAATTCTTCCTCACGTCCCAACCGATCACCCTGTACATAAACACGTTTATTTGCATCGGTGTGCGCGTGCGAGCGCGCGCAAGTTCAAAAGAGATGATGGGCGCACACCGGAGAAGAAGAGAAAACGATCGCACGTCATACTTAACGAGGGGTAGCGGCCAGCCGCGGGTCGGACTCATCTCGTCGTCGTTGCTGCCGTAGCTCCTGCGCCTCCTCCCACCGAGAGATGTCCCTCCCGTCTCCCTCTCTCTCTCTCTCTTTCTATGTATTGGTGGCCCCCCACTGGTCCATTTCGCGCAGCCTCAGGCGATCGCAAGTAGCATTTTCTCTCTCTCTCTCTTTCTCCCTCTCTCTATCTCTTTGTCCGTTTCTTTGTCTCTCTCTCTCTCTCTCCCTTACTCTCCCTTTTTTCTCTTTTGCCGTCAGCTCGTAGGCTCTCTCGAATCTCTGTTTATCTTTATCTCTTTTCGTTTGGTTTGTCGGCTCTCGCGGCATGGCCACGTGATTACAGGGTAGCCGGCACTCACCTCGGAACTCGGGTGGTCTTCTCTCCGGCGCAGCAGCCTACGGGTATATGTGTACAAGCTTCTCTCCGTCCCTTTTTTATCTCATTTTATCTATCCCTCTCTTTCTCTTTCTCCCTCTCTGTCTCTCTCTCTTTCTCTCTCTGGATGCTGAGCTGATGATACAGAGGCAAAAGAGGAGAAACTCTTTCTCTCCCTCTCTCCACACCCCCTCCCTTTTTTACCCCCTCCCTCTTTGTTGGCGCGAGCGATCCCGAGAGACAAGGATCGCCAAAGATTCCTCGTCCCAGCCGATATTATTTTTCATCTCTCTCAATTTCCCTTCCCCTCTCCGCTACCACTCTTCCTCCTCGTGGGATGCTGCAAACTATTCTCGATCCACCCCGCACTGTCCCGCGGTCGTTCTCACGTCCCCTCATACGTGTATGGTCCCCATCCTCGTCCTTGCTCCGCAAATCCTTATATATACGTACAGACACATTGATACATATATATATAATATTATTAAATGGGATAGGGTGCTATCCGGCACAGCTTGTTGTCCCCCGTGCCCATCGCGATGAGAGAGCCCACGGGGTCCTCTGTAGGAAACGCGCTCACGGCGAGAACTACCACACACAGTCATCGGATGCTGGGCCGCCGGGAAAGAAGGAGGTACGGGTTGGGAGGGAGACGTTTCGTCTCTCCCTCCTCTCTCAATCTCTCGCTTCGTCCGTTCACTCTCCGTCTTCGTCTTCCTCGTTTCTCTCTCTGGGACGTGTTCTCTCTTCATCCCGTCTCTCATTCCCCATCGCGTCGTCCTTCTCACCTGGCTTGTGCGTCTTATTAGCAATACAGTCGACGGGAAAAGATTATCGAGTCGTGAGCTCCCCCGGTGATGTGTTAATCGGGGGAATACGATGTCGCGAGAGGATACCGAGTATTGAGGATCTCACAACCGGGGCATTTATTACTCACGATCCACGAATGGCGTCGATCCTCAACCGTCGTTACGTTTCTCGGCGTTGCGCGATTAATTGCCGGTGACGGGGTTCGAGATCCCCGTGACAAAATACAGTCAAGTATCATCGCGTGGGGAGATACACTCTTTTCGTTTTCTTTCGTTTTTATTTTTTTTTGTTTTTTTATATTAATTTATTTGGTCAAGTAATTTATTTTGGTCAAGTAATTTATTTTGGTCAATTATTTAATTTTGGGGCTGATGAGTAATTTGAAAATATTTGCTTTACGAATTAATAAATGAAATAAAGGATTTTAATTATTCGATTATTGTATTGTTTTTATACTTTTTTATTAATATTGTTGCTGTCGTACTAGGATATATTGCGAGGGATTAAGATGATTATCGCGGTAAGGATATCGGAGAACGATTTTTATACAAGTTGATATTTTTTATAACCCATATTGAGTACAGTCTTTAAAAATGATTAATTATTAATAGTTAATAGTTATAATTAATAGTATCAAAAAATCGTGTATATAATATTTTTTTAAATACCCTTTATCCAAGAAATTTGTAAACTATTTTTGTGATTCTAAATAAGGGGATTGTTCAAAATAATTATTATTTGTACTTTTATATTTTATTATTATATTTAATTTTATAAATAAATAATACCACAATATTATATCGTTAATTATTTTTTACAACTTTGTCGTAAAATTATTGCTTCAAGTGAACGTTGGTTTTGAGCATATAGTTGAGTCTTCGCCAGATTTTTATCTTACTGCGAACTATAAAATTCTCACCCTCGATCGCCCAGATTCATGAATATATATATGTGTATATATTTCTTTCTTTTTATTACGTAGTCAAAGCCCTTGGAGCACCCTTCGTCGCGACACCCTTTATATTTTTTTTTCTCTGTCCGTCTGTTCACAAAAACACGAGAAGTTTGAGTTTCACACACCGAATTCCTACTAAAATAACGAAATACCAAAATATATATAGCGTGAGAGGGGAGGGGAGGATGAGGGCGAGAGAAACACGAAGGGAAGAGCGAGACCAGCGGAAGGGTCCCGTGAAACTCGAGAAACGAGAAAAGGTAACGAGGACGAAAAAAGAATGAGAAGCGTGAGGTATATACGAGCGCAATGCGAGAACCTAACTGTGTATAAGGTTCGCGCGCCACGTTTTGCAACGCAACGGGTGTCTCGCTACGAGTGAAATTCTAAAATATTAAAAAACTGACCCAGCCGGTGACAATTTTGATCCCAACTGAATTCCTAAGAGAAAAGATTCGAAGTTGCAATTTGAAAACCATTCGAAGAGCCGTTCCCTAATTGGTTAGGGGATAAAAGTAGGAGCGGTCGGTGATTGGCGGATGACTCAGATAACCGTAACTCCTACAATTTTCAAGCTAGGATAATTTTATTTTTTTTATTGTCTTCGTCTTCGGCGTTCCTGTAATTGAGCCTCATAAAATTACGAACTCACCTTGAAAAAATTACCCACGACCTTCCTGTGACCTTGAGTTCTTAATCAGTGACATTCTTGATTCAGCCATTGTATTTCGAGCTCAAAACCGTGCGACTTTCGTCTTAAAATATTCTCAATCAAACTCACCGTTCTCGAGATATCCGAAGATACAACTCTCACAGGACACCCGGTATATTATACGTAACAAGGCCTCGCTCGTATCTTCGCCCAGTGTTCTTCCGTCTTCAGACTCTACCGTACTCGCTCCTGCATTCGTCGGGTCATAGCCCCCCCCCCCTTACGCAACCCCATAAGTCGCGTGGTAAGGGGAGGGGGGTGGGTCAAAAAAATTCTTAAGTCACCGAACCACCTGCAATACTCGAAAGCTTCTCCACTGAATGTTAAAGCTCCGGACAACGTGTATGCACGCAGTGCCTCGAGTGTAACGAGTGGGGAAAAAGTTAACACGTTGCACAAAAAAAAGAGTCCGCGCGTGTGTTCCATAAAGATTGGTGGCGTTGAATTCCCCGGTGACTGCGTACGAGCTGGCCTAATCCAAAGCGAATGTTGAGCTTGCGGTGATAGTTACACGGTTACAAAATAATTTCGAACTTTTTTTTTCACCAGTAGACTGCCGCTGGGGATGGAGAAAGCGCGTCTGTTTATTGCTTCCCACGTTTTTTATACCGGGTGTCTAACACGAAGAGTTGCACGCTTCCAGAGCGGAAAGGACTCGTCTTAGCGAAAAATCGTTCCAACAAAAGTTGTTCGTTAACGGGACACGGAGCGGATGGTTATTGCCGTTTGACCTTGAGCGGTACGGTCAAGGTCATGTCAAGATGAACTTCGAAATTTTCATGAAAAATTCGTACTGTTTCATGCACATGATTATAATTTGGAAAGTTTTACAAAATATTTTAAATAGTTCAACATATTTTGAAGAACATCTCGATCTGAGTATCCTGACATTATTAATTTTTTTCTTTAAATTATTATTTATTTCGCATTTTTAACATTTGTTACTTTTTCGTTTGCGTTCATAGGGCCCAAATAAATAATACATGCTCCGTGTGCATGTCCAGTTTACTTTCACGACTCACTGAATTCTGCGCAGTGAGAGCATTATTCCAAACACAAACGAGGAAAAGAAAGCTGCGGATGAAGGTACATAACTCTCTTTTTAATTTTTCGATCGCCGAAAAATTTTCCGCCCGTTGAAAAATGAAAAAAAAAAAACAACTTATAACTCATCTGGACAATTGTTGAATATCGAGTGTCGAGATTTTTTGAAAATCAAAAGGGATATCTTCGTTACAAAAAGATTCCTTGCTGATTATCCCCCACCCCCGGCACGTCTACTTCATCTAATTTCACAAAATAGCTTTGACTTTCTTTTTTCAAGAAAAAATCAAAGTTTCGTTTCCAAGACAATTCCCCATCCCCATAACGATGTATATCCACTATATAACATTAACATTTTTATTTCTCTTGTCTCGTCGTAGTATAAGCGTATTTATTTAAAAGGTATATTTATTTAAAAGCTTGCAAGCTGTCTGGAAGCTGAGCTTGCTCCGAATAGATGCTGCGTAGATCGAACGAGGTTGAGTACGCATGTATGCGAGTCTGTATCACACAGGCAAGTAAATCCGAGGATAAAATAAATATATGTACAGTATTAATTGCACGGAGGTTCATCGCCGGTTGTACCGTACATGCGGGATCATAATAATATTGTTATAGCCGGCGCTTATCGCTCGCGTTAACATCCCAATTAAATCCTGACGAAGGACTTGGTCAGAGCCAAGTTTTCCTCGAGCGCTGTTATAACGTAGGCTCGGGGTGAAGTGCTTCACTCGAAGTTGTACCGGCTTTCTCGTATTCACACTCGTAACTGTACGCATGTGAATATATCCGATCTGTTATGTGAAAAAGCACGGTTATACAGATATCGGAATCTTGGCATCGACACGGATTATACCTTCTCATCCATATCACCGCCAGACGAGTTTTACGTATGTGCAAAAGATCATTTTCAGTGCAAAGGGTGATTAGCAATCGTCAAAAGGTCTCTGGTAATGTATAGAGGGTGACTTTGCGAGCAAAACGCACTTTTTTGAATTCTCGTCTAATAAAAATTGACCGAGATATTCCACGCTGAGCTTCGCGCTGAGCGAATAAGGCACAGCATTCTTTCACGGTCGATTTTTCCTACGAGTTTCAATGAAAACATTAATTTTCTTCGATATTTATTATTTAGGTTGCTATTTCGTATTATATAGATCTATTATTTACGTCAATGGTTCATATTATCTAGATCTATTATTTATGTCGTTTTTTGTCGTTATCTTGGTCGATACATGTCAATATTTGTCATTTGTTTGGAACGCTTATCTTGGTCAATGGTGGTCATTGTCTAGGACTACTATCTAGATCAATATTTGCAATTCTCCAAGTCTACTATCTTGGTCAAAATTTGTTATTATCTAGGTCAATTTAAGTCATTATCTAGATCCATAATCTAAGTCAATAGTCGTTACTAAAAAAAGCTCGGAATGTCACAGCTTGGACAAGATAGTGTTTCACAAACATAGTTCTGAGATTCTCGAGTCACCCTGTATATAGCCGGGTAAAGCTGAATTTGACTGCATCTTATTCGGATTCCTGACAGTGGCGACAAGTGTCCTCATACTCGACACCGTGTAATCTCCAGTGTATTCAAAAGTCCCTTTTGGACACAAGCTTTCATATACACATATTAAAGTCGTTTCCAGCTCGGTACCGTCCCCAAAATAACCGAGGTGGCTTAAAAAATGATTAAACCGTTCGCGAAGGAAGAACTCGGGTTGTAACATGTTCCGATAGTTGGCGTTACGTGGATATTGAGTCTTCAAAGTTTTTTTTGTTTTCCCTCTGGGTGACCGCGTGTCGTTGTGAGCGTACGATAAAAGTATGCCGCGGAAGGAAGGCGACGAATGGCATTTGTGCGTTCAGCGTAAAAACCTGCAGAAGTTAATGACGCTCCGGAGGACTTCATTACCGCGGTAGCAGCTCTCTCTTTCCCTTTCTCTCTCTCTCTTTTTCTCTCTCTTCGCCTCTCAGGACCGACCTGCTACTCGTTCCCACTGCTGCGGCATTTCTCCCTTCCCTGTAATGCATTCCCACGTCGCAATTGGCCTCGCCAAGGCTAATATACCGAACCACACGCGCTAGTACGGACAGCTACTACTTTAACACCTCTCGTCACTCTCCATTGAATACATATTTATTTTTTCTGACCATCTATTCAACAAAATTAAAAAAAATTATATGAATATTTGTTCGTTAAAATAAAAGAAAACTAACAAATTAATATATATATATATATATGTGTGTGTGTTCGTTGAAATTCGAGAAAACGAAAAATACAAATATATATAAATATTTATCCGTCAATAATTCAAGAAAACCTAAAAGATAATAATATACATAAATATTTGTCCATCGATAATTTAAGGAAACAGAAAAATGAAAGGTAAATATTCGGAAGTGTAACTCCTATCAGAATCGAGCCGATTCTTTGTGTTTGTTTCAGTTTGTTTGTTTGGTTTAGTTTTTTTCGTTTCCCGCTTTTTAGTAGAAGTTGCACTTCCGAATATTTACGAAATTAAAAATATATATAAATATTTATCCGTTGATCAATACAACAACATAAAAAAATAAAAATGTACATAAATATTTATCCACTGGATTTGTATACATTCTTTGTACGCGTACCGGGTTTTACTGTTTAATTTTTACGAAAAAACAATATAGGCGAAAGAGGAAGTACCGAAAAATCGTTCTTTTTTCGAATAATTTGCCACTGTGATGTCACAGCCGATGGAAATAAAGTAAAAAAAAAACGACACGTAATTAAGATCTGCCGCAAAATCGTTAAAATTTTGAGGGGGTAAGATTTTTTTGCACAACTTTATTTTTGCGGTCTATTTTGATGGGACAATAAAAAAATGAGCACCTTGTACATGCAACGTATATGAGTGATAAGATCTCGATTGGTCGGGGCTCAATAATTTCTTGCACATTCGAGATTAATTGCGTCATTGTGCGAGATTGCTTCAGTTATGGGAGGCAATCCCTGATGTTCTCGCTGATGAGACGGGGTGACAATTATCACACGGCCGTGAGACTTTTTAAGAGGTTTGCAGAGAAATTTTTCGACCGAGAAATATAACTTTTTTTGAAAATTGATGACAAATACATCTTTTCGTTTTTAGGAAAACGAACAAAACTTTTATTTTTGCGAAGCGATGACAATTCTTTTCGTTTTTTCGAGAAATTAAAAAAAGTCACATTTTTTCGTTTGTAGAACGATTCAAAGTTATTTTTTTCAATTTGTTAACAATAAAGAACAATCAATATTTTTCGTTTTTTAAAAACGATTAGAGATTTGTTTGCGATTTCTAGCTGCTTTAAAATTGTCACCCTGTATATAAAAATACAAATTAAATACTCAGGATAACTTTTAGAACTTTTTTTGAAAATTGATGACAAATACATCTTTTCGTTTTTAGGAAAACGAACAAAACTTTTATTTTTTCGAAGCGATGACAATTCTTTTCGTTTTTCGAGAAATTAAAAAAAAGTCACATTTTTTCGTTTGTAGAACGATTCAAAGTTATTTTTTTTTTTTTTAATTTGTCAGCAATAAAGAATAATAAATATTTTTCGTTTTTTTAAAAACGATTAGAGATTTGTTTGCGATTTCTAGCTGCTTTAAAATTGTCACCCTGTATATAAAAATACAAATTAAATACTCAGGATAACTTTT
>JAPYZI010001647.1:0-30180 GCA_030523105.1 Ophioninae sp. A BG-2022a
AGGTTACGAATTAGCGCAGTGAACAAGTGACAAGTGCCGAGTCAAAAAGTATATTGATTTTTCGGAAGGATGCAAGCGCAGTCGGTAAGAATGGAGAATTCGAGCCGCTGCGCCGACAGTGAGAAAATCGTTTAACTGAATTTTCTTAATGGTCGATAAGACTTTGAGCTCTGGTGGTACATTTATGAGAAAAATTTCGAAAACCAATTTCTCCTGGGAACGTGTTCGTCATTCCCTTAGGGCCATTTTTGTTCCGCTTCTATAGATAAGTATGTGCAAGCACGCGCTGATGTCGACACCTGCTAAATAACGTGACAAACGCTTCCACTTTGAGGTTAATATCACAAAACATGGCCACACCTTATGTTCGTGAGAGACTAGAGATTATTTCCTTGACTTTATCAACAACCGAGAAAATTATGTACGTAGGATAGGAGCGCGTCCGCAGCGGTCGCTCTTATTGCTAATGCGTTTTCAAGCTAGCTCTTAATTAATGAATTCACGTTGGGTGCACTGCGGGTGGAAACCGTTGGTGATTATAGGCGTGCTCGCAAAGAAAAATTTGAAGCGATATCGTTGGCCTGTTAATTACCACTGAATTAATGAACATTGGTACATTCGAATCGGAAAATAAGTTATTTCTTTTTTTTTTATTATTGAAATACGATAATAAAAAATATACTACAAGTCTTGCGTATAATTTTTTTCTATTGTTTTTTCGTATACCCATTTCGAATTTTTACGCTTCCTCCCTACTTAAGTTTCCTCTGTTCGTTCTTTTATTTCTCTCCCTTTCGAATTCCCCTTTTAGAAAAAAAACAAGTGGCCAAAATCGAGTGAACCAAGCTCTTAACCAGTTTTCCCATAGTTGCTTTAATTGTCATTGATTATTATGAGATTTTATAAGGAACTTAGTTGATGCATCAAACGAGTGACCAAATGTTGTTCCAATCATTTTACTCAGCCTTGATCCCTTATTTCTATTTAACAACCGCGATTTGCGAACCGTCCCATTGAATTAAAAAGAAAACCGATTGCAACATGCATAATAGGTTGGAGCGCAGCAAAGAGAAACTTTGGATAATCAAAAAAACATTTCCCCTAATTATACAATCACATTACACAATTTTTTATGGATTTGCGGTTAAGTCGGTCTGCTTAACGCACCGAATGAATCGGGGAAGCTACTTGGAGTTTCATCGTTATAGGAGGCCGATAGAAAGTTCGTTATGTAATCCCATTCGGAAGGCTAATTGAATCGTATTGTTCTATCAGTCGTAAGAAACGCTAATGGATATCGTGCCATCCAGGCATCACCATATATTTGTCCTTCGATCTATAAGAACGAGGGTTCGATGCAAATACCCGGGTGCCAAATGCAAGTTTTCCAGCACTGTAATTTTGCGGTGGCAACCTCGATTATCTCCCGACCGAGAAACCATTCTATATACGCACGGATCGTGGATGGACAAACCAATGCGGTTTTTTAGGGAAGATCGGAGAAAATTGCGTTCATTGGAGCGAAAACACATACGCCTGTAGTCAAACGTAATCCACCACGCACGCGACTCGAATGAGTGAGTATTGGGATAAGTGATATCGTTTTCGCTTTCACGTAATCACTCGTAGGCGGGATATCCTGTTAGACGAATCAGTGAAGTCATCTGAAATGCGGAGCTCTTGATTGCCTTTGTTCATTCACTCGTTCAATCCCTACGTTCATTTTCTTCCCGAACACTAGAATAAATATCCTTTTGACAATTTTTCACTCTTTTCCCAAAAATAATGAAAACGTTCTTGCGAATAAAAAAAAAAATTCGTCTTTATAAAAAAAATAACGGAAACGCGAAGAATAAAGTTTTCAAGGACGACAAATTAACGAAACTCTTGCAACCGGCCGCATCGAATTTTTGTATGTCTCAATAGCGCAAAACTAAACAAATGTTATTAAGACAATAAATTGAAATTTTACGAAAAGACTGGATGGCGACGAGGGACGTTTTATTCGAGTCCAAATAACGAATAAAAAGCTTGCAATTCATGGCAGTGAATTTTGAAAATCCCGGGATTTTAATTTCGTGCAAACATTTATGAAAACCGCATCGACGATTTACACCGTGTTCACCCTCAACCCATCGATTTTCACGCCCCAATTTCGTTACGGCTCCAGAGCGATGATCGTGAATGTAAAATATAATGAGGAAAGCGATTATTCGAGCCAATACGGCACACTTGTTGTGCGTCACGTGAGTAATTGGATTTACACTCGAATCGTCGATACGACAAATTCGTAGAAAATGTACGGTGAGTCACGCACTTCGAGAAATATGTCGAGATGACACCAGTGTGGCAGAAATAATAGTTTGACGCGTTGCATAAGCCAAGAGTTAGAAAACGCGCGAGGATTCGACGATTCGGAAGGCGCGATCTCGCGCATGCAACGGGATTAATAAAACTAGAAGGGTTCGAGCGTAGACTCGAAGAACTCGCGGAAAGAGAGTGAGGTAGGGGAATTCATACCTTCCCTTCAACGACTGCAAAGACCAACGAGACTTCGCGAAGTGAAACCGAACGCAGTTTGATGATCGCTGTTGGAAATTACGACGGATGAGATGCAGCGAGCAGGTCAACTTCACGTTACCCGGGCGGACTCGCACGTTACCGAGTGTACGAGTCTACGTATGGAGTGAGAGAGAAAAAACGAGAGAATAAAGAAAAAGTAGAGGGAACAAAGAAGAGGGGTCATTGAAACTCTAGGAGATTCTCAAGCCGGGAGTTCTTCGGCAGAGACCTCTCGGAGATTCTCTAGATACTTTTTTTTCTTTCATCGCGAAAACGTTCGTCCCGGTTGATCCATACGTATTATTTACAAACGCGGATAATTAATTCGATTCAATGATTCGTTTGATCGTTTAGTGCAATGGTCAATGTAAATTCCACTCGTTGATCGTTTATATATTTTAGCAATTTTACGATTTCTCCTTTCTTCGAAAATTAAAAAAAAACTATTGACATAATATTCAGTCGCTTAAAAAGGTTCACTCGAAAAGCACTGTCCATCATTTATCTGACATTCAGCCGGTTTTAAACGTGTCTGAAATATTGTTGCCACGAAGCGTGACAGTTTTAAATTCGGCTCGCTCCGGATATATTCAGCTCGAAATACACAAATATTACGCCCAGTAAATTAGCACACTCGCGGACATTTTCGCACATTCGGGTTTTTTTACGTGCTTCGTTTCACGTTGCGTTTAGATCAATTGATATCTGATCGGAGTTTGGAGGCCAACCACTTTTACGAGGCGAAAGTTTTTTTTTTGTTCATTTAATTAAGCGGAATCTGTTGATTATTTATCGATGTGGCGAGATTTAAAATGCATAATACCGCATACGTTTTTTTTTTATCGACGTAATTCCACGCATCAACGCACTCACCTTTTCACGATTTAGTCGCGAGTTCAATTCCTATGCAATTAGGAATTCAATGTCGTCGATCGAAAAATCCGAGCCTGACAAAAATCACTTTGAAAAAATGTATTTTCGATAGTTCACCGAATTCGCGACGAGAAACAAAATGAAATTATCATTTTTTTTTATTCTCCGAATTAATATACTCGATACATTTGCGAGGTTAGATCAACACAAAATATTCGATAAGGATAATCGACGATCATCGAATATTCTCGTTTCGTAATGTAAGTTTTTCATTAATTTGCCCATTGTTTTGGCGGTTGTTCGGTTTAATCATAAGACGAGCAATTAAACCCACTTAGTCAATAAGAAGTCATCACGAATTTATTGATCTTTTGCGTTGATCGTCGATGACACTTTTTCTCGTCCTTCTTTCATCTCGGCTTGGACGGCGGCACGATCGCGCTGAATCGAGCTCGAACGAGCAGAAAGGCCAGTGAAATCGAGTCGCGGTTCGGGCAACACTGACAATCGCCGCTGTATACGAACGACTGGTGCGTTACTTAGCTCCGTACGACTCGCGAGAGCTCGTCACACATACCGATCAGCTCGTACAGTCACTGAGGTCTCCATACAAGCGTACACCGAAGGTGCTATTTATATATATGTGACTGAGGTTTCGCGTATATACACGAGGCATTCCATGACGAGTCTAACTATTCCATCAACTCCCGATCACTCGAGATTCGAAGATTTTTGTCATAATAATGAAATAATAATAATAATAATAATAATAATAATAATAATAATAATAATAATAATAATAATAATAATAAGAATAATAATGAACAAAATCAATCACAAAATAATAATAAAAACAAAAAATAAACTGATTTAAAAAATAATAAAAAAAAAAAAACGTTATTATGAACAAAATGAATATGCCAAAAAACAACAATATGTTTTATGCTTTCAACGATTACTTCGATTAATTTTGCAAAACGGTATAGAGGACGCACCATTGGAAAATTTAAGAATTGTTAGCACGGGAAGTTGGTTGTGGAAAAAAAGATGTGTTCAAAGTCACCAAACGAAGTTACAATGTTTTGCGATCGCATTTCACACAAAACAAAAATTACGACACAACACGATGATGGCAAAACAATGAACTGAAACTTGACGACCTGCTTTTTTTTCTTCAAATATTAATATTGATAACGGTAATGCAAAATTTTGTAGATGTACTTTGTATTCAAAGTTCGTAAGCAAATTTTGATAGTTTATTTCGTAGAAAAAATTAGTTAAGTACGTTTTGATATGAGTTTAATTGGATAAGTTGGTAAGTCGATTTTGCAAGCTGATTTAGCAAGCCTAATTCATATGTATCTAACGTTTGTGCGTGGATTTCGTGAGTAAATGTAGTAAATAAATGTTAAAAGTATTTGCGTAAGTAACTTTACAAGCTAACTTTTGTAAGCGACTGTCGAAAGAAGAATTTAGTAATTTGATATGTTAATTTGTTAATGAAAACTCAGTAAGTCGTAAACTTAGTAAATCATTTCGTAAACAAATGTTTGCAAGTACATTTAGTAATATAGTAAAAGTACTATTAAGTATTACTAAATTTATTAAATATTTAATTCAGTAATTTATAGATTTTTACCAAGTATAGTTCGTGGATACATTTTTTAAGTAACTTTTTTAAGCACATTTGTTAACATGAAACGAAAACCGATATAACTTCACAAACTTTCTAAATCCGTTTTCTCATCGGCGCGTTCAAGTATTCAATGAAAAAGTCGAGCATCCGTAAATTAATCATCCAATTTAGCAAGTAAATGTGTAAGTAATGCTCATAATTGTTCATTTTGTAAGTGAAGTAATTAAATAGCGTAATACCATTTTTAACGTAAATTTTGCGAGACAACGATTTTTTTGAAAGATTCCGTTCAGAGCGAGCGAGAAATTCTGGGATACCTGCACCGATGGAAAAGTCTCGCGACTGCCACTCGCGCAAAGTGGGACGACTCTCGTATTGCCTATACACCGAGCCACGTTGGAGCGGATCGTGCCTTCGCAGGACTTTTCGTGTTCAGATCAAACACGAGCTGTACTCTTTGTTTGCACGTAAATCAAACAACACAGTGATTGGCCGCTCGGAGGGATACCGTAAAAACGGAAGTTCAGCTATTGGCATATCCATTCTTACGGCGGGGCTTTCAAAGAGAGAAGCCTAACGACAGGCGGATGTCCAATGACTGGGCACGGATAATTTCACTGATACAACTATAATCCTTATCGCGTTAACTCTTACGCACTTTGTATCGCTTTATCGCGGTGTTCGCTCTCGCACAATCGCGATCGAAATTTTAAAGTTTTTTTTCACCATCTGTTTGTCCGTGTAGAAGTGTAGATTCAAAAAATGGGTGTTAAATTGAAATATTTAAAGAATTTTTTCAGCAACGGTTTTAAAAAAATTAATGATCTTCGAGGCAAACGAAAATGCCTGAAGCTTATGCACTAATGAATTTTACCGTAGCTGAAGTCTGTGTTTTTTTATCTGAGCGATGAGAAAATACTACTTGAACATTTTTGAGGTTATATCAACATCGGATGTGCCTTTGAGAACACTTGTAAAAATCGACATAACCTCACAAATAGTAAGAATTGATGAGTATCTTCTCAATTGTTAACTGAAAACTGTTTGCCCTTGAAGAATTTCGGTCCGAAAACCAACGAATTTTTGATTATATTGTGGATTATATTGTATTACATATTCGCCAATAACGAGGGATATTGAAAAAGTATTATATTTTTGTAAATTATGATTAATATCGAAGAAAATAGAGGTTAGTTCGTGCCAAAATAGTTAATGTTTGTGTATGCGATCAGCACCAGCGCCGTCCAACTAAAACCTTTGTTTCTTTGCAATATCGCGGATACATTGTATGTACGAAATTCAGAGGTCCTTATTATAACCTTTGCAGGCTACAGTTCGAGATTTGTCAACTACGCTCTGGAAGTCCTTTGTATGCTTCAATCGCCCTCCCACTCCTTTAAAAACGCGGCCACGCTACATCCAAGGATCTCTTTGTCGTTGAGTTTCGTAGCTGGCAACAAACTTTGACTGTGTGCACTACCACTTCTGTAATCGGATCTCTTCACGGCACACTCGCTCGGGCTAAGTGAGATTTGCACTCCGCCGCGTGTTTATATCCACGCACATACTGAACTTGAAGTATTGCGTGTAGGAATGAACTCTATATTGTTTGGGTAAAGAGTTGAATGTATACTTCAAAATGACGCGGTCACTGTTGTTACGCTGAGAATTAAAAGAAACGTAAACAATTTTTTCGCAGTTCAAGCGAGATGCGTCATTCGTGATATAGTGGGAATGAAATATCGCATATGGAGACATTTGTAACGATAATGATATTAACAATAGTAGCATTACTAATCTCACCGTTCTACGATGAATAATCCTCAAAATGGCTGGATGCTGAGAACTAGCGGCTTCAATCGGGCGATAGCTGATTAGATTCGATCGGATCTCTAAAGCATTTTTCATCTCGCGCCTTTAGGACAACAGCGAGCCGTTGAGAAAAAAAAGTTCGCGATTGCCCGGGTCATTGAATGATGTACCGCACTCTGGGGCTCGTTAAACAATTCCTTAGATTATATCACGAAGCTGTTAATAATAAGCTGGTTTAAATTCTTCGTATAATATTGAGCCAACGAAACTAGATGCTGGCGGCCTGTGTCTCAAAACCTTCCTGGGCCAAGGCCAAGACAGGGAATACCCGCGAAGATTCCGTGGTCGACTCTCTTCGTTCTGCTAAATCTTGAGATGTGCGTGTATCCGCAGAGATAAAGTGCGCTTGCGCCTGTTACTCAACATCCCACTTCGGACTGGAGCCACTATACGGAGATAAAATGTATATATACGTATGGTCTGTTATGCAGTCGGATCGCATGATTGTGTCAGAAATAGTGTTTATAATAATAGTTCATGAAAAAAATGGTGGGTACTTTAAAACCTCGTATGCAGGACGATCGTTGCACGATTTTGCTCCCAAGGTTAAAAGCAAATCGCGTATATCCACCCAGAGGTCGCTCCGCGACTAGTAAAATAAATGCTGATGCGTATTCTTTTTTACCGACTGACAATACGGATGATTTGCGGTTTGGACAAGAGCGATTGGACTTTCTCTCTGCCGCCAAAGTACTTTTTTGTTATTTCCATGAAATAAACATTTATTTATTTAATTTGCACGAAACTACCATTTATTAGATTCATTTTTATGACATAAAAATGTATTCACTTTATTCTCAAAAAAAAAATATTTATTTTATGACCATTTTTAATACGATATCTCTTCCTAAGTGGTATCGTATCCAAATGATTGCGCCATCTATCCAAGCGACTGTAAACTCGATTGAAGTTGAAAGGAACGGATGAAAGACGAGTTACCCTTCCTTGCAAGGATTACCGATTGATCGAAACGGACATTTGTCAACAGTCCGTGGATTTGGATCGAAGATATTCATGTGAAGCTCGTTAGAGTGAAGCACGAAAGATTTGATGTCGACTTTTTTTGTCATGGCACAAATAAAACCTTCTAGTTCATCTCGGACGAACGTCGTCGTTTCACCTACACGAATCCACGATTCTGGACGAAATATCCATAGAAAGACGATTATGGATAACTGTTGGGAAAATTTTATATATTCAGAAACTCTACAGATATAACGACAATGGACATGCTGTGAAACATTTATTCAACTTATAGAAGAAACCATGATACATGCTCTTCGGTTGTATTCAACGACACTATAAATTCGGTACCATCGGCGATGTGCGTAAAATATGTACGGTACATGTTACGGGATATTCATAACGCAGAGTACAATATCGTATATGCGACGTGTGACAGATGATTATCGTCTCTTAGTCAATGGCGTAGCGAGAGATAAACGAAATGGTATCGAAATAATACGTGGTAATTCCAATGAAAACGTTTCCACATTTATTCCATTTTTTTTTTTTTTCATTTTCCACTGTCATGTCGAAAGTGCAAAATGGATATATTCTTTTTGTTTTCGCGAGATCACATGTCAAGTCGGATAGTTTCATTTATCGTTTTCTCGAGTGCTCGTATAATGATTTTACGTAACAGATACCAAATATATAGTATATAATCTTTTTGCGAATGTAAATCAGCAGTATACTTTTAGACGTTATTCTTTTCCTTCCAAGTTCTCGTACAAAAATGTCGACTCGAAAACTCTTCGATCGTAACCTTCGAGTGCTTCTTTTTTCCAGTTTTTATTTATTCTTATGGCCGATATCGATGTTTGATCAGGTATTGTTCAATTTTTAACAGACCGGCTCAAATATATAGATAGTAATTTATATCATAATAAGATCACTTGTCACATTTGTAGTATATATCTGAACGTGTTTTTCTCTTTGGGTAAACGTAAAAAATATATATATATGTATATAAATGTGAATGTGCATATATATTATGTATATATATCCACACGCACACACCCACACATATTTATATATGTGTTTATATATCTCTGTTGCAATGTATATAGATATATGTATATACTTTCGTTATTTATTCCTTGTTTAGTATATCGACATGAAACATAATCTCTCCGACGTATATTTTATCGGCTACTAGACGTTGATGAAATCGACGCAATCACATAATTCTTTCTTTCATCTCTAATATATATATATATATATCATTACAAATTAACAGTATATCCAAATATTAAACAATGTAAGAAACATCACTTGTAAGCTTATAACTATCTATCATAAAAACCGAGTCGAACAATAGAATGATTCATTAAGTTTCTTTCTTCTCACAATAATGAAATCAAGTCAACGTAATTAATCGATAATTAGTCGCAAGAATGATTATCTTCATTTAAAAATCGCTTTAATTGGCTACACGATCAATAACTCGTCTCTCTACAATGAACAAAAATTCTTCGAGCGGAGTATAACATTATTTTGCCAAAAAGCGAGGTCGCGTAGAAAGGCACCTTGCACATCGCACCATCGACATTCTCTGAAACGATAAATAATAACGAATGTCCTTGCCGCGAATCGAGATGGAAAAAAAAACACGTTCGTCGTTCATATTCGTTAACAAAAAAAATAAAAGAACAAAGAAATGATAACCAATTGTCGCGCATTCGACATGCGCCCGTCTCGTGGGGTTTTCGATATTCATCGTGTAACGCTAAATAGTTGTTTATATCACGTATGTCAGAGCGGACATACGTCTTCCGAGCTACTCAACGCTGTTTTGGCTTTTAAACGTAAAATCGAGCCAATCGTGTGTCAAATTACGATCCGTTTGTTTCTGTGTCGCGAGAAGGGTCCTCGTAGTGGAAGGATAGACGGGCATGATGCGAAATCTCATCTCTTCCGATACGATAGTCAATATCAGGAGTCAACTTATGGCACGGTTCGATACTAGACATCTACAAGTATCCTTCGCATCAAGCCTTAACGAATGGTTGTTCGCAAGCGTTTCACACTGCAATTGGTTTTCGTCACATTCGATTCAAGATTCGTATGACCAATGAGACAAAGATTTGCAGATTATTGATATAGTTCTTCATCTAGAATTGACCCGATTCCGCGAAATCGCCACAAATATGCGAAGTAATCATCGCGACACACGGTGCCTCGACGCGTATCACAATATGCCCGGTTCGCCCCTAGTTGTTTCCCTTTTATCCGTAGATAACGGAGACTACATGAGGAAACTCCCTTGATCGAAGCAGCTCGGATTGATGTAGCTCAGAAGATCGTGTTCGGACATCGACGTGAGTTCTTGGGGTAGCATCGTCCCATCGTCCTCGGGTTTCCTGATGACCTGTTGTTGTTGACTATTGGTAGCCGAAACCGTGTTCGTTATAGGATTATTGGTGTTCTGTCGGGTATTGTTAACGGGTATAGTTGGCGATTTTCTTGCCACTTGTTCAACAATATTAGCTTGGCTGGACGGTGACTTAGGCAATATGCCCTCCATTGTGCTGTTCATCAATTGGGCACTCTGTGTCGCGACGCTATTGAGTATATTCTTGGTGGCTATGATCGCTTGTGCGGTCGTCGTCGTGAACGGACGGTTGTTTATTATGTCCTGTGTTGCATTGGTTATAACACTGTTTATAGCCTGTTCAGCGGCGTTCGTGAGTCTTTGCTGGCAGGGCTCTTGCGCGGCACCGCTCGCCAGTACGGAACTCGCTTCCGCGACGAAACCGGCCGGCTGATTGAGCATCGAGCCAATGTCCTGTTGCACGGCCTGTTGCATGGCTTGAGCGGCCTGCGCCTGCTGAACAGCCTGTTGAACAGCTTGAACCTGCTGTACGACTTCTTGAGTGGCCTGCTGAACGGCTTGCTGAACTTCCTGAGTAGCCTGTTGAACGGCTTGTTGAACGGCCGGTACAGCTTGCACCTGTTGAGCGGCTTGGACCTGCTGGACCGCCTGCTGAACAACCTGAGCGTGCTGAACAACTTGCTGAACGACTTGTTGCTGTGCCTGTTGAACCGCCTGTACTGCTTGCTGCTGAGCCTGTGCGACGACTTGCTCGACCTGCTGTTGGGCTTGAGCGACCACTTGTTCGACCTGCTGCACCTGCTGCTGAATCGCCGCGTCCTGTTGCACGAGCGCGTGAATCTGGTGGATCTGCTCGGCGCTGCGTGCTATCGGCTCGCTCGTCACTGCCAGAGAATTCACGCTGACGGTTGGATTGGCCATACCAGCGTTCGCGGTAACGACCACTGGTGGTTCTTGCATAGGCGGCAAAAGCGCCGCGTTTATCGTCGTCAGAAGATTCTCCTCGGGACACTCATCGCTCACTACCGAAGCTCCACCACCCATATCGACGCTCGAAGCTCCACCACCTGTGTGACTCTGCACCGGGGAACTTGGCATGAGCGCCTCGAGCAGCATCGTTTTGACGGGTATCGGTGGACTCGTTCTTGTCTGTTGTTGCTGTTGCGGACTCGTTATACCCTCGTGATCGGACATCTGTCCGCCCATCATACCACTCGGACTCCCGTTAACCGTTCTCATCGGCAATTGGTGACTGTCCGCCGCGGAGTTAACGAGAGCGTCGAGTTTGACGGTCGCGGCGTTCGGAGACAAAATGTTGGGTGTTTGTTGGGACGTTTGGGGTCGAGCGGTGGATATTATGGAAGCGCGTTGCTGCTGTATAGCACCTACGAAGTTCGCCTCTCGATTCTCGTTCTCCTTGGATAATGGAGCCGCCGTTGATTCGATGTGATTCAAGTACTTCTCGATACTGTGGCCACTCTGCGCCGGAAGCGGTTGACCGGCTGGTGTCGTAGTGAAATTGCTCAGGGTATTGTACTCGGACTGATGATGCTTCGTGCGCAAATCAACTACACCCGCACCACCTGGAAGCGGCACTACGACACCATTCGATACCGGCTCGCTCGGCAGTATACCATTTGGATCCTTGTTTATGCGATGCGGACTTAGAACTTTAACGTGGCTCTGCTGTTGATCGTGCAACGTCGTGAATGGACTCTGATGCGACGACGAGAGCGCGAGAGGATGCTGGGTGCGCATGAGATCAACGACACCGAGTATACCAACGGTTTCCTGGGCGGGCGAAGACAGCGTTGTAACCGTTCTTATCATACCCGCTTGCGTTGCGTCACCCGAATTTTCACCCACCAATTGGTGCAACGGACTCGTACCAGCCGCACCGTTCGACGTAGGTGTCGGCATACTCTGCATACTGCTCTCGCTCAGCATACTGTTCTCGCTGCTGTCGTCCAAAACTTCCGTTTTCAGATTGTCCGGTATTATCAATTGGTGATTCGACGACGATCTTCGACTGAGAAGAGGATTTGCAACGAGATTCGGTGGTGGCATCATCACGTCGGACACAGAGCTCTGACAGTTCGCCGACTGGGAGGACCACATCATTACAGGTGTCACTTGGGCTGATGACGCTGCCGGAGGGGGACTCGGATCGCTCTTCAAGACATCCGACTGTGACTGTTGCTGCTGCTGGGACGATTGCGACTGTTGTATGCTCGACAGGAAATTTGGGGCTGATGTTTGCGAAATTAGCGCTGCAAAAGAAAACATCACGGGATATTGTCTCGATTAATTACGTGTTTGCTATTTGCTTGTGAAGAGACGAGGCAAATTAACAAGTGTTCGATTATCCAGATTACAACAGAGCGTCGATTATCCGAGCCAATTGGGTGCGTGAAAAAAAAGTTGATTCTTTCGATATAATTAAATACATATACTCGAAAGTACAACGAATATTAATATGTTAATTATAGAAGTACATTTTTGTGAAACGAAAACAATCGATGTATCATTTTGTGAAATAGAACCAAGCTAAACATGGATTGGAAAATAATCAACGTTCGCATACCTTCGAGTACTGGTATATTATTTTTAAAAAAGTCGGCGATTTTCTTTTGCTTCACAATGGAAGCTTGTTTGTTTGCTCTCATATCTCGCAGTAGTTTTACAATTAGATGTTGCTTTAAACAATTGATGTTCAGATATGCGACGCTTCGTTGTACTTCATTTCTATTCATAAAAATACGCGCTCTCTTTCTCTCGCCCTCTCTTTGCTCACCGTTGGTGGATACCGCAGCAAGTGGTACCGCACTGGTGGAAGTAGCGAGTCCCGCGGGATCGCTACCCGCGGAGACAAGCGGCGAGGTGACAGTCTCGATTTTTCCAACCGAGGGCTCGGGCGGTGTCGAGACAGCAGTGTAAAGGAAGGTGTGCGGTTCGCTCGTTTTGCCGGACGATACGGCGTAGAGCTTGACGCTGACTGTTTCCGTTGGCGCGAGATCTTGTCTTCTGTAAGGCGGCACGACGCAAACCAAGTGCGTCTGCTGGAGAAATTCTTTGTCCGGTATAACAGCACATTCCCAGTGAGGCTCGAGGGTGCTCGTCAAATCCTCGTTGTCCAGTTGGAAGACAACGCGTGTGTCCTTGAGAAAATTTTTACCCAGAACGAAGAGTTCAAGGCCTCCGGTGCATGGACACGAGGTCAGCGATTTCTTGCATATCTCCGGGATTCCGGGAGGCTGAGCTGGATCGACGAAGAAAACAGAGTTCATTCAACATGTGTTCATTAACCTGCACACGTTGATTCCACGAGGTTCGATAGCGACCAATACGTATCAATGTTACTTTGGTAAATGGCGTTGTATTCCACATTTTCCTCTTTAATCATGAAAATTGAACGACTACGTTAAATTGGGAACATAGCTAAGAAAACAATTTTTTTTATATACTCTTTTTCGAGTACACTTAAGACGCAACCGCGACGCAACTTCGACGCAGCTCTGGGCTCGCGTCCATGAAACAACATTAGCGTGAACTACGGCTATCTGCCACGGGGCAACTTCGTCGTTACGAAATCCATGGGAAACTATTACCCTGATCGTCGGACGAAGGAGTTAGGGTATGTGGCTCAGTCTTAAGGAAACTCCAGGAAACTTTCTATCTACGAACGAAAGAACTCACTGCAAACGATCGGCTGCGAGCAAACTTGAAGAGTTTCACTGGTGCCATCAGCGTGTGTGATCGTTGTACGAAACACCATTCGGCATCTTGTAGATTTTTTTTTACTCCGGCCCTGGAGCACTCCGGCCTCCTGGGGAAATCTATGTTCCACATCGACGTTTCGTTCCTTGAGTATACCGACGCAATCGCAAGTGACGAGCATGTCCTTCGTTGGATCCATATCAACTTCGATCACGATCGTACCGTCGAGTTTACGCTCGACGCAGGGCGTTGAATTTTTGCCGCTCACTCGACAAGCCTGATAAAACATGTGCGGCGCGACGCGCCCGAGATCCGTCCCTATGAAAACTTGAAGAGTCGCCGGTTTGTCGTAACCGACGAGACGCACGATCGGAAAACTGTTTCCCGTGCGATCCTTCACCGCCCCACGCGAACCCTCGGTCTGATACCGAGCCCGATGTTGTTGCTCCGGCTGGCATATTATCTGAAGCTGAGTCTTGCCGTCACGGGACACGCTGCCTGATGACGACGACAACATACGACAAAATAAAAGATAGACAGAAGTTAGAAATCGGAGAATGTTTCTATTATTATTATTATCGTTATTACGATTTGTATTGTTACTCCAAACGTTATTATTATTATTATTATCATCATTATGGTTGTTATTATTACTCCGAATCATTTGAAAAACGAACAGATCTTTAGACTTGAACTTTCGAATAAAAGTTATAATCTTTTCGAACGATATCAGGGAGGATCGAGAGACCGCAATGTTTATTTCTTTACGTGTATGTCGAGTATATTGCAGCATCATCCGACACATCAGAACCAAAAAAACAAAAAAATTAACTGCTACTGTGTGACATATCGCCTACGGCGAACGGGATCAGCCATCAACATGCACACAAGGAGAATAAAGTAGTGAGAAGGCAATCGATAAATTCGTGTCAAGAATGACTTCGAGCAAACTTAAATTGAAGGTGTATATCCACTTAGAGGCCTAAAAAAATGACCAATTTCCGATATTTCTTTTGGAAAATGGTTGGTTTTAGCGAAACGCAATTTTTTTAAACGCAAAGTTGCATATATCGTCTTCAAAGAAATAATAAAAAAATACTGTAAAACATGGCTGCTGATTATTACAATTTGATCATTAATGATTTCTCACGTGATGACTCTAAATGTTTCTCACTGTATTTCTTAGAAATTCGGAAACAATCCCTCAGTCCATATTTTTGTTGTTTTTGTGTATTTTTTGGTAATTTCTTTTGGGACGCTCAATATATATCTATTTTCGTATTCCAAAAAGATCTAGTTTTTCTACACCAACGATTATCCACAAACAATCGGGAAGCAGCCATTTTTTTCGAGGTTCTAAATAGATGTAGCATGAGGAGAGCAAACATCAACCCCCGTTACTAATGCGTATGAAAAAAAAAAATGATTCTCGGAGTAGCGAAACGACAGAAAAGAAAAAAAAATTGTTCCTCAGCCAAAAAAAAGAAGTTCCACGGAAATAATGAAACAAGCAAGAACTTGCGATGAGAGAAAGAAAAAAAGGCCATTCGTGACGGGAAAACGTACAAAGTTGCGACGAAAGAGTGACGGGACCTTGATGGGCCGGTGGTGGTCTCTTGGTGTACACACCGATCGCCGGACGCGGTCTCGTGACACCGACGATTCTTCCGACCGAGCCATTTCCGGTTGCCGAGCGATTCGATATTCCACCCGAGCTCAAACCGTTCGACGTTGTGCTCGTTAAACCGGTGCCGTTTCTCGCGGCTGTAACCGTCGTCGCGTTGATCTCGGAACCGCTGTTACTGCCGTTGCTGCTCGAGCTGCTGCTCGAGCTACTGCTGCTACTGGTGGTGGAAGATATAACGCGTCCGGCGACCTCCGGAAACGCGAAATTCGCGTCCTCCGATTCCAGCTTTATGTCCATCTTCCGTCTTTTGGTGTCCTCCTCGCCGGCACCGTTCCACGTCTGTATCAGGGAACAAATGATGGTACGTTAATTTTATTCATTATCAGTTTATATGGGGTTTCGAATAAGACGTATTTTTAAATTTCCCGAGCTACGTATATTCGTTTTTTGATTTTTTTGTTTCGTTATGTTGGTACAAATGTTTCCAACACGTGTTAATATTGTCAGCCATTTTGCATATTCAGTTTTTTCTGTGATACGTATAAAGGTTAGACGCGTTTTGGTGTGCTTGGCATTTTTAAGCATTTTCGAAATTCCCCATCCTCTTATTTCTTCCAAAATAACAAATCAATCGCCTAACGTGACCTTCGGCCAACCTTGATACACGATAAGTATGATAAAACGGAAACTGGAAGTGGATGGATAACAGAAGTGGTATTTCCAGCAAGTGTAAAAACTTTTATTCACTGACGCGTTCTAGATGTTTTCCGTTAACCGACCGCTATTTTTTGTATTATAATTTCCGAATGACGCGCTGAATTTTTTTTATCAATGACTTATTCTCGAGTGTCGATTTTTTGATGAGTCACTAACTTCGCAAACGTTTTGAATAACACGGTTTTGTCCAACTAAAATGTAAGTCCAAAAATGATTCCACCTGTCGCGGCAAACTTCATAGTGCAAAAAGTCTCGAGGAATACGATGCAAATTCTGTAGTTGGCAACTAGACCACGGGCATCACTGCTGTACTCGTTGCTCTGCAGCGTTCACTCCAGTTTGTCAGGAAAGAGAACTTTCAACGCTCGCGCAAAATAACGCGAAGAACTTGTGCACTTCTTTCTTATAAGTTAAAACTACAAATCTGTGCCGACGCGTCGTTCACACGATTGTCCGCGTTTTTCGTTCAACCACCGCGTCGAAGCCTAGCGACTGCTTTGTTTACACTTGTCGTTTCACGCAGCTATATTTTCCAAAGAGCTTCCAACGTTCTCTTTCACAATGGCGGCGCTTGATGTTTGTATACGCGCTGCTTACCGTCCAAGCCCGAAGTGCACGCGACTAACGCGCGGTGTATAAGACCTACCACCTATGTACGAACGTATTAATATTTATGTATGCATACTACAATGGGAAAATAAATTGAGTGTGCGCCTCGACATTTTCTTGGCATTGGCATTCGCATATTTTATTTTTGTCTGGGGAAAGTAGTGTTTTTGAAGCGATTCGATTTCAAGAACCGTCCTTATGGCCCAATTTTCTCAATTTTGACTTCACGTAAACCCTAATTTCTCCGATATGGCCGTTCGGTAAATTTCAGATTTTTTATATGAATGTGGGATCGTGGTTCTTCCAGAAACAACACTTCGCGAGAAAAATCTTTCGGGATTGTAACCACAGAAATTAATAATTGACATTACGATTTCAAGGAACTTTTCTGGATTAAGTATTGAAGAGAAACGTTATATAATTTTTTAAAATTTATTTTCTAGAATAAAAATAATAATAAAATAAGAAATAACAAATAATTAATAATAATAATAAACCCCAAGAAATATACATCTATTATTTTTTATCTAATATGTCTGTATAAACAAATACTGTTTTAACAATTATCTCTGGTAGACAAAAACATGTACGATGAATTAAAAAGAAAATACGAGAAAAGGATCCACAAGAATAAAAAAAAGAATAACTGAGCGATGTAAATCGTGATGCTTTATTGTTAAGTGGTCCAGTCGTCTCCATTATTAATAATGACATGGCATCTCTGTGGCACACTTTTCACTAATTACATGGCATAATCTGGTAATAGTTCCACCAATGCACGTTTACCAGGTATTTCACGGTCCGCTGGATTAGTCCATTGGTTTGGCTCGACTAAGTACGAGTGATGGAAGAGCGTGACCAAAATGAAGTTTCGTTCGAAAAAAAAATAACGTTCTAATTTTCGCAATTTTCTTGGATTCATGTGAACTTTTTTCGCCGTATTTATTTTTCGGGCGATACACGGCCGTATGAGATCACGGTCGAACGACAACTGACGTCTCTTGTACAAAGCATCTCAGCGGAACCCGCTAGCTGCTCGCGTTCGTATCTAACCTCTAACGGTTTCCCGGAAAACCAGCAGTCGTACTGGTTTTTGTGTATTTATAAATAATTAATATACACAGTCATCGTACGTAATGCAACCGATAAACGATTCACGATCGAATAATTACAACATTATATCAGGTGTAGTAAAAAGAAGACCATTATTTTCTAGCGTCAACCGATCATAAAGTCAACCAATCACGAAACTGTCGGAAAAGTTTGTTTAGTGCGAAATCTCAACCCTTTAACGCCATCTGGTGTAACACAATCGGACTTGTATGGCGCGATACAGACAACTAAAGCCATCTATTGGGAAAATCATGGATTCCTTTTTACTACACCGAATACTCAAACGTGCGTGATAGATTTGAATATTTTGTTACATTCGAGCCTGATATCAATCGCAGCTTGGTGCTTTTAGAAACGAGTTCAGATCAATTTGACAAATCAACGAGACCGGGGGGAGAAGAAATTAGACGCTAGATGGAAATGGACGGAGGGAGGGGGTAAGAGAGGTGATTGAGGAGAGAACGACGGGTTCAACTACCGTTCGGAGCTATCGGTTTATCTCGTGTTCTTCCACTCGTTCGTAGCGCAATACCATGTATGTACCGCGCTCCATAGGCGGTTGAATTACTTCATAAATGTACAGCGTGGTACAAAGTCTAAATCGCTCGTTAGATGACTCGTGAAAAAAAGATTGAAACAAAAACAAAAATACATTATACCGTCGCATCACGAGGCGACCTGCAATTTTCCATAGCTCCGTATTCTCGTCTTATTTTCTTGATGAGACAGTGACAGGCAAAGCCAGCAAAGTTATAGTAGGAATCGTAAAAAAACAGTCGAAGAATACGAGCCGAAGAAGAGAGGAAGAATCTTAGCGATACGAGTCTCGATAGCTAAGGAGATCACTGCTTTTTTGTTCGTCCTTGTTGTTTCGCTTGCGTCAAGATAAAGGGAGAGATACGAGTACGTTGTTTTAATTCGCGATAAAACATCTTTGTATCCGTAGAAGGGACGCGTGAACATTACGGTTCGGTTTACCGTCTGTCTGACAAAAGCGTGTACGGCCAAACAGAAAACTGTTTCGACGAGGGCGTTTACAAAAAAGAACATATGTACTACGTCATATTAGGCGTAGTAAAAAGACATCCATGATTTTTTCAACAGATTTCTTCAGTTATTTGTATCTCGCGTTGGAAACACGAAATTTCGTGCTAAACGAGCTCTTCCGACGGTTTTGTGATTGGTTGACTCCGGGAAATATGGATTTCTTTTTACTACACCTAATATAAACCGAGATGTCCTATTATCAATGAGTAGTCCGCAGTTATAATAATAAGTAATAATCGCCTGGCATCTTCGAACCGTACTTTCCACTAATTTCATGACTTAATCTGGTTTTTCTCGCCACGAAGCACCAGGACCTTTGACCGGTGTTTACTGGTTGAAAACCGAAATCGGTACTTCGCTACAATTAATTTCAACCGGCTGACACACTAATTCGCCGGATTCGATGGGTACTTCGAAATCTTCGATTAGTCCGATTTTCATCGTCTTTATCGTTGCGCGATCTCGTGGCAATACTATAATAATAACAATAATACAAATTCTGGCAAGAACAGAAGTTATGAATTTTAAATGCGATTCGTCTCCGATCATGCAATTTTTATCTCGAACGTGACAATTCGAAAATACGCGGTGGTCTCATTCCTTCGTTAACTCTTTGTTTATCGTTCCGATCGTTGAAAATACGCGAGCATTTATCGTGACACGTGAAGACGCGACGAAATCGGCACTTGTATAAATCTCATGCGCTCGGGGGACGAAAAATAATTTATACGAATGCGCACTTTACGAGCGCGATTTATTTTTCGATTTTAATCCTCTGGTACCGGTAGCGTATCGAATCATGGGGTATTTTAGAATAGCCATTAAAATAGCTGGTAAAAAATGATACAAAAATGGGATCCTCCTGTGAACTAGTTTTTCGGTTATGAAAAGTGTTTGGCAAAAGCGTGTACGGCTACATTTTTATTCTCAAAACCGTTACAGATTAAACTCGAAAGCTGTTAAGTAGCGATACGCTTGTGCCAAGATGCTTTGTACAGAAAACGTCAAATTTCTTTGGACCGTTATCACGTTGATTCTGCGAAAAAGACATTGAAAAAGTTTGGGTTTGTTCTGTTTTTGAACTTCGTTGATATTGTTACTTCATAAATAAATTTACAATACTCGAAACAGATTTTATTTATTGTTTGAAAATGATAGGTTTCCACTACTGACATTTGCCCTCAAAGGAGAGCGGGCCGGACTGTTTCAGCTCGCACCTCGAAATTAGTTGAAAGTATGATTCGGAATTGCCAAGCGATTATCGATTGTAAAGAGGACGGAACAATTTATCAATGATACAGTAGCACGGTTAATATCCTATCGTGCACTCGTATGTTTTTTTTTTTTTTTATAACTTTTCCCAAACGGATTTCGAGTTTCGTCGTGCACGCTCTTGTCAAACAGACGATTGGATCGTACTTAGAACAATATCAATCGGGAAGCGTTACCTAAGAACGATACAGCATATTGAAATATCAATCGAGAGGGTATAGACGCGGAAGATTTACGTATTGAGATACGTACGGGCGAGGAGGATTTATTGCGAGAATTGAATATGAATGAATGAGAGTGCAAGAGACATAGAGAGAGAGAGACAGAGAGAGAGGATCGAAAGTAAACAGCAAATTGAACGGGAGCACTAAAATAGACAGTGCACTCGTATAGCTCATCCGATACGTATCCGGCTATAAACACACACTCACGTATAAACGTATATGGATAGAATGGATTTCGAAGAGGTTCGATTCCAAGGACCATCTCCATGGCAGCTTAATGTCTCAGTACTGAATATTACGCAAACTCCAATGTCTTCTAAATAATCGTCGGATAAACGTAGGGAAAAACAGACACGTATACACGGATGTGTGGTATGTACATCGAGTGGCAAGTAGCGAAAATAGAATCAGGGTACCGCCGGTAGACGAGAGCAAGTCTGCATTTTCTCCGGTCGAAGAAAATTTGTTAACGTTCTCGGGTTTATTTTGATGCGCGAGAGCCTGAGAAATCTCTGAGTCTGAACCATCGGAGGAAGAAATATTGTTTCGCAATTGATTGGTATTTTAATTCTCGTGCTCGATTTAGAGTGATCGACACAATGATATTGCGGTGTCCGTTTGGCAATAGCGTGTACGTCGTAACTCGCAAAACTATTTCGGTAAAGGAAGTGGAAAAAAATAATAAACATTCAAGGTATGGTATAAACCGTGATCTTGTATTCTTATTAAGCGTTCCGGTTGTTGTTGTTTTTAAAAATTGGTGAATCGCGCGGCTATTGCAGAAGAGAAATAAATGCTGATGATACGAACCGAGGAATTGTTGATTTGTTGCTGCGCTTGTTGCTGTTGTCTCTCCTCGAAGCCGAGGCCCGAATCGTTCGAATTGTCACAAATGTCCTGCGCAGAATTGCCGCAAGCTCTCGAGGATGCACTTTCATCAGAATTGCGAGTGTTCGCCGGATTCAAGGAGGACGAGGTCGAGGTCGCCAGCGAAGATAAACTTCTCGTTTGTTGTTGTTGCTGTTGCTGCTGCTGCGACGGTTGAACTTGCTGATTGCGTTGTTGCTGATGACGCAACTGCGGTCCGATTCGCCTTGCCGAGTGCGGACGGCTGCCCGACGTTAGCGCGCTTCTCCCCGAGGACCCTGTCACCGTCGAGGTCGTTCCACCTGACACGGTGCTTCCTAAACATAAGAACACGTCGTTTTCTTCAAACAACGATATTTCCGTCGAAGGGGGACGGCATTTTCGATCAGCGATTTGGTCATTTCGAAATTCGAGATTTTAGAGTTAAGATCACTCGAGAATTACGTAGTCGAGTTCAAGGACTGATTGAAGAGCTGAGCACGAGATGCTCGAATAGAACGATCCGGTCACGCTTTTTGTCGACTCTTCCACCTTTCGAGAAGAGCCGTCACCACACGCGTGTTCAACGCTTACGTTTATTTTTACAAAGCCATTTCCTCCTCCCCCAATGTTTATTTTTACGAAGCCATTTCCCCCTCCCCCAACCTTATATAAGGAGTTAACAATAAAAATGAAAAAATGTGCATATTAATAACAAGAATGAAGAATTAGAGCGACCGGAATTTTGCAACAGTAGAGTTCGCCTCGTTGAAATGCAACGAAAATTAATTCTTTGGATTGACTCATTCGTTTTTCGACTCATTCAAAAGTTGAAAATGTATTCGAACATTGTTGCGTCTCATCAGAGATTCGAGATCATTATTTAAATAAACAGGGGTTCGATAACGATAAAAGAATTTTTTAATAATTAAAAAGTAATTTAAAATATTGCGTTTCAACGATGCGAATTTCACAGCCTTTCGCAATATTGATAGAAATAAGGAATCAGTATATAAAGAATGAAAATTTAAAATTCAGATGTTAATTAAAAAAAAACTTAAAGTAAAAATAATTTTCGTTGGCGTTCCAACAATGCAAACGTCAATCCCATCCACAGTTTTCTCCATTTTACAGTATTTCGAGTCTGGCCATTGCTGTTTCGTGCTCAAGACGATCTCGAGTGCCTGTCATGCGTCGTAAACCCTGAAACAATACCGTATGACGTACACGCTCGTATACGAGTCCCTCCATGACGAATCCTCGAATTCAACTCGCCTGACATTTCCTTTTTTGTTTTGCCTTTGTCGACCGTTTTTTCGTTCGGAGGTAAATCACGTTTCCTGATTGCCGTCAGAATGGAGTATTAAGATGATGCCACCAAATCGGTAGCATTAGCCAAACTCTCTATTTTATATAATTTCCAACACGGCTCCCGCATGGTAATAGAATCTTTGATTTTTGTTTCGTTTTGACAAATTTTGGGAGAAGACAGCCGTTCGTCTGTCAATTCAACATTGTCTGGTAAAAATTCGTGAAATTCCGAAGAATCGTTTAGGAAATCCGTGGGAACGTATTACCCTGATCAGCGGTCGGAGGGGGAAAGGTGTGCCTCTTCCTCTTCAAAAATCGCTTATTTTAGAAATAAAATTTAAAAAAAGTAGTCGTGAAACTGAACGGAGAGTCGATTCGGCACGGATCTACCCGTGCTCGTCGCGCAGACAAACGAGACAGTCTGTGTATTTAACTGCAGTATGTACCAGCCTCTCGGCAACCTCATATCGCTGATCTTTCGCGTACAAAGTCCAGTTCGAAAGGACGTGGCGACAAAATTTAAACGATCGCGGAAATAATAATTGTAATATAATTACACGTTAATGACAACAGTAGCAGCGATTAAAAGACTAACAGTAATATGTATCTCGGTTCAAAAAATTCAGAATACAGAAAATGGACCTTTCAAATATTGTTTTTTTATTCGATTTTTTATTATCATTGTATTATATTTTTATTATTGTAGGATATTATTATTATTATATTTTTTAAAAATGAATTATCTAGACATTCTTATCGGCGTTTCCCGTAGCATAGCTTTTTTAACTGATGGGCTTATCCAATTTTTGTTTATCATTATTTGTGTATCGTTGAAGACAAGATATAATTATATATCTGGTATTTATAATCGATTGATTATAATTTTTTTATTACGAGAAAATAATAAATAATACGTTTCCACATGTAACTCAAATTTGAGGGGTGCTCCTTAAATTTGAAGTAAATGAAAGAATTTTTTATCAAATAAAAGAGATACATTTTATTTAAAATTTCTTTAGTTTATTTATTTTTATTATTGAGTTAATTTATTTTCTTCTCAATTCTTTAATTCGTTTATTTCATAAATAATTCCCACCGCTTGAATATTGCTTCGTCGATTTCATTTAAAGTTCTCCGCAATTTTTGTCCCTTTTGGAAAAATACTTGAATTTTTATACGATTATTGACGCCAAACTTTTTAATTCGTGATGCCTCTTTATCCATTTTTCTCATTGACCATTTTCGGAAAATTTTCTTGCTTTCGCCCTAAGGAAAACAGATGTAAAAATAGTATTTGGAAAAGAAATTCATCCGTTCGTCTGAACGTTCAGACATTTGCGAGACGAGAACGGTTAGATCGATTTTGATAAATCTTTTTCGGAAACATAGCTTTAAATGTTAGAATGTAATGTAGCCTGGTTAACGATTATATTAATTAAGGAGAGCTGCAATGAGCAGCATAAAAATAAACATACGTATAATAAACGAATAAATAAATTAACAAATCAGAGAATAATCAGGAGAATTTTGTATAAATTGTGTTGACGAAAGAGAGACGGATCAAAATACTTCGGTGGGGTATGACCTCATACCCCGAGATAGTACGAATGATCCTCCGGATGTTCTCTGACATTTTCCCAACGAAAGAATTAATAAATTGGAAAAGTATAATTAAATTTGAAAATGAAAAACAAAAAAAACGTGTATTCAAGAGGTCGCACTCGGAATGATTCCAACCGAGACAGAGATCGAGCTACCGTATGAAAATGTCAATCATGCCGAAGGAAAGATAAAACATTGATGATAAAAATAAAACAGGCCGGAGTATTATCGTCTGAGGACTGTCGTAGACTGCGTTTACATTTTTGATTTTTTAAATTCCTTTTCTTTCATCGTTTATTATATGTATATAAGAATACATAAATAATTAATGATCTTGACGATATTCCTGAGGTTGCGAGTAGAAAAAAAAAACGAATCGTTTCTGCAATCTTGTACACACGTATTGTAGATTTCCTATCACTGATCGTCGTGTTTTTTTTCTTCTTTTTCATTTTTTCGATTTATTTTTCTCGGTGATCTTGGACGGTTTTTGTGACTGAAAGAACGAAACGAGGCCTCGAATCTTTCACGAAGAATTTCCGTATGAGAATCGTCGTGAGCGCGATCGACGAAGCTCGAGGCTATCTAGACTTACGATAAGCAAATTCAAAAGCAATTTATTCCGTGTTTCGCGCGACGAGAACGATCGTCGTAAGGATTCGAAAAGAAAGAAAAGAAGACAAAAATAAAATCAAACAAAACGAATAGAAAAAAGAAAGAATACCAGATGAAGAAACGACGGTAGGGATTCGTCGAGGATGAAATTATAGAGGCGTGGGCGTTTCCTGTGTCTCGCGTAGGATCGATCATTTAATTACGTACGTTGAATGTACGTGAAAGTGGGCAGGGGCGTGAGACGCGTCAGCGTACGAGTCGGAAATAAAAGAAGGAACTCGAGTAATCGTTGCTTGCACAATCGATGTTCCATGGTTCGTGGCAACCCGTGTAACCTCATCGCGATCCGAATAATTAAGAGCTCGCTGGTGCGAGAGCTTCGATCGGACGATGATGATTGGGAACATTCGCAGTCGCGATGCAAGCGACTGATCAAGTGCTGGATGACGTACGGAGGATTTTGAATCGTTAAAATGTAACCGACGTTGTTTTGTCAATTGGTTATAGTTTTTCGTAATTATTTACTTCAATGAATTTTGAAAAATGAGTCTAGCATTCTTCTTTGTTATTCTTTCATTGAGTGGCATATAAATGATGAAATTCAGTCGGGGGAAGCCGAAATTGTTCGTCAACCAATTGTCTACGAACAAAAAATGTTTGAAGTAATAAAACATTTTTCACAAACGCTTTTAATGTAATCAAGTGATAATATAATAATATAATATAATATAATAATAGGCATTCATATGAGTAAATAATTACCTAATTTTTTAAAATAATTTTCAGAAGCGAAAAGCTTCGTTGAAAAGGTGGATAATAATACGCATGTATTATTCATCTTTCGAGAAAGCAACATTTTTTTCGATTGTTGTTTTATTTTTGTAATATTACTCGTTTCCTGGTATATTTTGACTGTGGAATTTTGATAAATCGAGGCCTCGTGTTGACGAAAAGTTGCAATCGCGCTGTAACTCGTTTATCAAAGGTTGATGACGACGAATGTTTTTTTCTTTCGCTAACATACTTTTTTTTTCTATCAATTTTGACTGCAGTAATTACGCAGCGTTTTTGCATGATCTTATCAGGGATTTTTCATCTGACTGAAAAAAAAAGTTGTATAATGAAGGAATGTGACAAGGGAAAAGCATGGCGTTCGAAAGATGCAACGATTTTATTATTTTTCAAAATATCACTTGACTTTGCGAATATTTTTACGCTTCAGTAACGACGGAAACAATACGTCAAAATAATTCGCAATAATTTGTTTTACAAATTCCTATCGCAAAAAATCACTCGAAATATTTCTTTGGCTTGAAAACTGGAAGAAATGAATTTTGACAAAATTCTATAAGGTTTGATAACGCGTTACGACAATTTCTCCGGGTTGCCAAATCGAAGTTAAAGCCAACGTTAAAGTATGAAAGGATCTAGAAATTCTGTACTCAGACATTCCTCCAGCCAGGAATAGCTTCAAGTATCCGAATAACGACGATCTTCGTAATTGCGCGAGTTGAATGTTCCTCATTGCAGATGTGGGGGAGCACGAAGATGCGACACCGTATGGGAGAATTCTACGACCATCATCATCATCATCATCATCATCATCTTTTGATGCGACCACAGCCGGGCGTTGCGTGGTGAAGACGACGCTCGGGAGCAGGTGCACCCGAGGAGGAAAATCACGGGGAGATGTCAACGACCCCGAAAGCTCTATAAACGCAAGCAGTAATCCCTATCTCACTATCTCCGGCGTCCCTCGTATACAAATCAATAGCTATACATCATCCAACATCGGGTTCGCAATCTCTCGAATAGTTAGCGATTCTCGGTAAATGAACGAGCCGCAAGAAAAAAAAAAAGAAACAAAAAGAAACAGAACGAAAGAAAAAAGAAAGGAAAAAAAAAAACATTAAGCTTCGGTGGCGCGTGGTTCGATAAAATTTACAATAGTGATAAGAGGCTGCGAGAGATCGCGAGACGTCGTTGAATTTCACTTTTCGCGCCAAACTCGTTTGCCGAAAGACATCAAACTGATGATTACGAAATATCAAAAGGGACGTGGGTGTCGTGTCGATTTGACAAATTTTTATCGATGTCTTTGCTGGACGATTCACGATTACGAAATAATCGGATGATGGGAAAAGAAATAGACGTGAAAACATCCTAAAACGTGTAGAACTCACTTTCTACCGTTCACGTGTCACGGTTGTATCAACTAATTTCGATATGACAATTATGGATCGATTGAATCGTCGCTACCTAACGACAATTGATTACCGATCGATTCGCCCCTTGGTCAATATTCCCGGTCGTAGTTTTTTTTTTTTGCAAGAGCAGAAATTCGATATAAATAACTCGCGAGGCTTGTGATAAATATGATTATCAGACCGTATTAAAACGTATGCGCGAGTGTATACGGGGGTCTAGTTAAATATAGAATCCCTCGAGTTAATCACTTCGCGCTCGGAGCGCGTCGCTGCCGATATCATAAAAGTATAAATTAAGGGGAAAAATCATTTTTGGGATTAACTACTGTATCAGTGCTCCGAGACGATTCATCGTCAGACGTCAGCTGAAACGCGACGCGGACTTTGGGAATGAATGAAATGACAATTAAAAACTTCGAGTACGTAAAAACTTGGGATTTTTTATTTCACATATGTTTTTATTTTATTCTTAATTTTTATCGTTATCTTACCAATGAAATAAATAATTTACGGTGGAATATATAATTTGCAATGGAATAAAATATTACGGACTTTCAGTCGTGATAAATTGACTGAAAAGGTATATATTTTGCCAAATTTGTAATATGGATGAAAACCGGTTATAACGACATTGAATTAGCTATGCAGAATGGACGTTATAGCCTATAGCCGTTCTAACCGGTATCAGGTTTAATCAAATGATTTTTTAAATATATATATTTGAATAAAATAAAATAATGAAAACCCATCAAGTTTAACGTGTTTTATCGTTGAAGCTGAGAACAAGCAATCATCCTATCGCAAGAACGTTTCAAGTCAAATAAAAGTGTCACGAAAATTTTCAAAAAAGTGTTTCCGAATGTCAACTTCCCAGCTATTGAAAACAAGCTTCGTCGTTTTTATTCCTTTTAATATTCCTATTAATTTGTATTATCCGAACAATTGCTAAATCCAATATTCGTCCAGGAATATTTCATGCCACGATGGATCACTCTCGCGGCTCTTTACATTCGTCGAGTTCGAGGAGACGTTCGAGTGTCTCGAAAGCTCTTCGGTAGTCCAGCGATAACAGGATTGATAAACATCGTTAACTATAACGCTGCAAACGAGAGAAACGACGACGACGACGAGGCTGACGAGAGAAGTGGCTCGATAACCGTAAATGTCTGTGTAATTTCACCACGTGTGCAACTACACATATAAAGTAAACGTGTATTTGACTATCACGGTGGGATGCGAATTCTCAAGGATAAGAAAAAAAAAAGAAAGAAAAAAAGAACTCTCGTTGTACTCGTCTGTGTGTATCGAGGGCATGTGCGTAGTTCAATGATAGTACATTATTATCTCCAGACTGAAAAAAGAACGGCCTTCGAACCCTTACAAATGCTCCCCTGTGGCTCGCGACCTAACCCTAAATTTCTCTCATCGATCGACGTACATGAGCAACCGTTTCAGCCACATATTCAACGTTTCATGTCCGTAATAGAAGTCCTCCATGTTATTTCATTCAGGAGAAAATTAACGAAATTTCCACGCAAACCAATTTTCCGAATCATCGTGTCGAATTGCTGGAAGGCAGAATTTGTTTATCGAGTGCGAGTCGTTGGAGCCTACTTTGCGAATTATGAAAATTGAAAATCATTAATCGACACTGCTTTTCCCTATTATTATTGAGTTAGTTTGAAAATAGAGCAATTTTATTAGAGTAGTTAAATCAGATGGGGGGGGGGGGGGTGGAGTTGCGCACTTTATTATTATTATTATTATAGCAGACGAGGCTAAAAGTTCAATCGCTAATTGGTCGTAACCTCGTGGTTAAAATGGTCATACTTAAGGGAATGACGAACATATTCCTAGCCACATCGAAATTTTAAAATCCAATTTCTCCCGTACTATTCAACCGCTCGGAATGAAATTTATTGTGTGTATGAAGGACGCTTGTTCTAAGAGGAACATGCTCGGCATTTACCACAGGTTTGAAAAAAAGTAGTACAGATTATGGTTACCATGGGAGAAATTGCGAGCTACGATCCATCGTATCGCACTTTCACCAATTTTTCGAGCATAAACCTCTGGAGCGGTGAAAAGTACACATTTCGAGCTTTGTTTCATCTATTTTGATGGAGTAATGGCGGAGAAATTGGTTTTCGAAATTTTTCACATAAGTGTGACAAAAATGTACCACCAGAACTTAAAATCTTTTCGACCATCAAGAAAATACAGTTAAACGATATTCTCACTGGCGGCGCAGCGGCTGGCATTCGGCGTTCTTACCGACTGCGCTCGCATCCTTCCAAAGAATCAATATATTTTTTGACCTGTCACTTGCTCACTACGCTAATTCGTAACCTCCGTCGCTACGATAGCTTCCGTAAGCTGCAGCAGGGAAAAATGTCGAAAAAAATATTCTGGAACCGGTTTTCCCATTTTCCCACTCTAATTTTGCACTCACGACAAAAACTTGGGCAATTTCGTAATCAGCAGAAAAATTACGATTAAATAGACCCTTTTAAGAGTTTAAAAACGGAAAAAAAAATTTTTCGTCTTCCCCGGCCACTTTTCTGGAATCTTGAAAATCACGAAATTTCAAAAGGTCGTAAAGTGAGCTTCTCATATGCAATGGAGGTTCATTTGGGGAGTTTGGAAAAGGTTTTTGCCTAACTTAAATAATGGCGTTGGATTCGTATTGATATCGCTAATAGTTTTCCCGGAAAGTCCACTTGAAAAACCGGAAAAAAAGAGGCAAAGGGGTATGTATGGAAAAATTTGCAAAAATCGATGGCCCAACTTTGAAATTCTGCCAAAAATCGAAAAGTCATCGGACTTTAATGATTAAAAAAGCATTTTGAAGAGAAAATCATAACGAAGAGATTAAGCACAAAGTGGAGTACCAGATCCCAAAGGGAAAAAAGTTATCGATGATTTAGTGAAAAAATGTATTTTGCCCAAAAATCGAAAAAAAATTTTGATTTTTAATATTTTTTTTATAGGTC